>SJYC01053321.1:0-11459 GCA_006408675.1 Madoqua kirkii | reverse complement strand
TTTTATGTAATGTATTACATACATCTTTAGTATATATGTGCATACTCACAAACAAACCTAGATGAATAGACATACCTTACCAAAGTGTGTTTATGCAGTGATGTATAGTTATTTCCTCTGGTATCATCATTGTTCCTCTGGAAATCATTTTTAATTCTTTGATACACTTATCCTTAGATAAACACCAATCTGCTCACTTTTAACTTCACATGTCAATTTGATCTATTCTTATATATTACATGAATAAAATTATTCACCACACACATTTGGACAAAGAGTATTTTAGCTTTTTGTCATTAATTTTTGTTGCTTTGCAGTATCTCACTGCAAAATGGAATGCATGTAAACATACCACTTATTGATTTTCATGATATAAGTAGTATCTTTGAAAATCTACCAAAATGTATACATGAAGAAACAAAAAACATTAAAGTACATTGCTAAATTCTATCAAATATTTCTAGGAAAGAGTAATGCAATTCCACAATATATTTTAGAGACATAAAACATTACATTACAAACCAGTTTGTGAAACCAGTACAATCTTGATATAAAATAAGATAGAGTAGGAGAAAGGGAAATTATGGTTAATATCAATTAATAATATATATCAACAAAATATTAAGCTAAAACTAGCAATATAAGAAAAGAAAAATGATTAAGACAAAGTGAAGTAAAAGTCTCTCAGTTACGTCTGACTCTTTGTGACCCCATGGACTTTAGTCCCTGGAATTCTCCAGGCCAGAACACTGGACTGGATAGCCTTCCCCTTCTCCAGCAGATCTTCCAAACAAGGAATTGAACCAGAGTCACCTGCATTGCAGGTGAATTCTTTACCAACTGAAAATGTCTACTCAAATGTGATAAAACAGAAAATTAAGGAAAAGGAAACTAATTGAAGCAGAAGAAGATTAAGAAGAGATAGCAAGAATATACATGATAATTATACAAAATATATCTTAGCATATATACTTCGAACCTTCTGACTTTAGTCCCTGGAATTCTCCAGGCCAGAACACTGGACTGGATAGCCTTCCCCTTCTCCAGCAGATCTTCCAAACAAGGAATTGAACCAGAGTCACCTGCATTGCAGGTGAATTCTTTACCAACTGAAAATGTCTACTCAAATGTGATAAAACAGAAAATTAAGGAAAAGGAAACTAATTGAAGCAGAAGAAGATTAAGAAGAGATAGCAAGAATATACATGATAATTATACAAAATATATCTTAGCATATATACTTCGAACCTTCAGTTCAGTTCAGTTCAGTTCAGTCACTCAGTCATGTCCGACTCTTTGCAACTCCATGAATTGCAGCATACCAGGCCTCCCTGTCCATCATCAACTCCCAGAGTTCATTCAAACTCACATCCATCGAGTAGGTGATCCCATCCAGCCATCCCATCCTCTGTCACCCTTTTCTCCTCCTGCCCCCAATCCCTCCCAGCATCAGAGTCTTTTCCAGTGAGTCAACTCTTCATATGAGGTGGCCAAAGTACTGGAGTTTCAGCTTTAACATTATTCCTTCTGAAGTACACCCAGGACTGATCTCCTTTAGAATGGACTGGTTGGATCTCTTTGCAGTCCAAGGGACTCTCAAGAGTTTTCTGCAACACCACAGTTCAAAAGCATCAGTTCTTCAGCACTCAGCTTTCTTCACAGTCCAACGTGCTAAGATTCATGGGGTCGCAAAGAGTCGGACAGGACTGAGCGACTGAACTGAACTGAATGAACTGAAATTCTGTTCACATAATTATATGCTAAAAATAAAACCACTTTTTTTTTAAACCTCACTGACTGGAATAACCACAGCTGTGTGTTCAGTCACCTAGAGGGAGACATCCTGGAGTGTGAAGTGAAGTGAGCCTTAGGAAGCATTACTGTTAACAAAACTACTGGAAGTGATAGGATTACACCTGAGCTATTTAAAATTATAAAAGGTGAGACTATTAAAGTGCTGCATTCAATATATCAGCAAATTTGAAAAATCAGCAAAGGCCGCAGGACTGGAAAAGGTCAGTTTTCATTCCCATACCAAAGAAGAGTCGTGCCAAAGACTTCAAACCACCATATAATTGCACTCATATTGTTTTTGCTACCAAGGTTAGACTGAAAATCTTTCATGATAGGCTTCAGCAGTAAGTGAAGTGAGAACATCCAGATGTACAAATTGGGTATAGAAAAGGCAGAGGAACGTGAGATCAAACTGCCTGCATTTGTTGAATCATAGAGAAAACAAAGTCTAGAAAAAACATCTACTTTTGCTTTATTGACTATGCTAAAGCCTTTGACTGTGTGGATCACAATAAATTGGAAAATTATTCAAGAGATATGAATATCAGACCACCTTACCTGTCTCCTGAAAGGCAACAGCTAGAACTTTGCATGGAAAAATGGACTGGTTCAAAATTGGGAAAGGAGTCCCTCAAGGATGTACAGTAACACTCTGTTTGTTTAACTTATATGCAGAGTTCAGTTCCATTGCTCAGTCATGTCTGACTCTTTGCAACCCCATGGACTGCAGCACGCTAGGCTTCCCTGTCCATCATCAACTCTCAGAGTTTGTTCAAACTCATGTCCATTGAGTCGGTGATACCGTTCAACTGTCTCATCTCCTGTTATCCACTTCTCCTTGTGCCTTCAATATTTCCCAGCATCAAGGCATGTTCTAATGAATTAGTTATCCACATCAGGTAGCCAAAGAATTAGAGTTTCAGCTTCTTCATCAGTCATTCCAGTCAATATTCAGGACTGAGTTCCTTTAGATCCAGAACTGATTGGATCTCCTTGCTATCCAAGGGACTCTTAAGAGTCTTCTCCAACAAAAAATCATAGTGCAATCATCAATATTGTATAATTGACTGGCAAGATTGAAGAACTCTGCATAGAAGAGAAGCATTGCCCTTTGATGACTGGAATACAAAAATGTTAGACCTCAGGGTAGAAATTATAACGGACTCTCAAGAGTCTTCTCTAACACCACAGTTCAAAATATACACAGAGTACTTCATGTGAAATGCCAGTCTGGCTGAATCACAAGCTGGACTGAAGATTTCCAGGAGAAAAATCAACGACTTTATATATGCAGATGCTGCTGCTGCTGCTAAGTCACTTCAGTCGTGTCCAACTCTGTGTGGCCCCATAGATGGCAGCCCACCAGACTCCCTCATCCCTGGGATTCTCTAGGCAAGAACACTGGAGTGGGTTGCCATTTCCTTCTCCAGTGCATAAAAATGAAAAGTGAAAGTGAAGCCACTCAGTCGTGTCCAACTCAGCAACCCTATGGACTGCAGCCTATCAGGCCCCTCCATCCATGAGATTTTCCAGGTAAGAGTACTGGAGTGGTTTGTCATTGCTGTCTCTGATATGCAGATGATACCACTCTAATGGTAGAAAGTGAAGGGGAACTAAACAGCCTCTAGATGAAGGTGAAAGAGGAGAGTGAAACAGCTAACTTAAAACTCAACATTTATAAAAATAAGATTTTGGCATTTGTTCCCATTACTTTATGGCAAAAAGAAGGGGAAAAAGTGGAAGCAGTGACAGATTTTATTTTCTTGGGCTCCAAAATCACTGTGGTCAGTGACTGCAGTCATGAAATGAAAAGAAGCTTGTTCCTTGGAGGATAGCTATGACAAACCTAAACAGTGTATTAAAAATCAAACATGACACTTAGCCAAAAAATGTTTGTATAGTTTGTCCCCTCCCCTCACCCCACCAATGGTCATGTATGGATGTGAGAGTTGGACCATAAAGAAGGCTGAGCACTAAAAATTGATGCTTTCAAACTGTGGTGCTGGAGACGATTCTTGAGAGTCCCTTGGATAGCAAGGACATCAAATTAGTCAATCCTAAAAGAAATCAACCCTGAATATTCATTGGAAAGACTGATGGTGAAGCTAAATTTCCAAATGCTTTGGCTATCTGATGCAAAGAGCTAATTTACTGGCAAAGACCTTGATGCTGGCAAAGATTAAAGGCAAAAGGAGAAGAGGGTGACAAAGGATAAGATGGTTAGATAGCATCACTGACTCGGTTAACATGAATTTGAGCAAACTTCAGGATATAATCAAGGACAGGGAAGCCGGCATGCTGCAGTCCATGAGGTTGCAAAGAGTGGGACATGACTTAACAATTGAAAAACACCAACATATAATATAAAAGTATTTGTTGTCCACAAACTCATCTATGGAATCTGACACCCAAATTAAGTCATGTAAGATTTTTTCCTTTTCAATTGTCAGGAAAATACTCAAGCTATTGGACTCAAAAGAGTCAAAGCATACTTTGACTCAAATGGTGTCTTCAATATTCTAATTTCCTGAATATTATAATTTTCTTTAAAAAGCTGTGGATTTTTTTAGACAACTATTGCCTGTTAGTAGCTAAATAGAAATATAACTCAGGTCACAGATTACTAAAGAAATTTTTAAGGTTTGGGTAATTGTTTATCAAGAAAATTATAATTTTTTAAGAAGAAAATAAGCAAACGTGGGAGAAGGAAAGTGTTGTTTTTTCATTAAAAAAAAACTTTATTTTTTGTTTTATTTTGGAGTATATGTAACTAGGACTTCCAAAATGGTGCTCGTGGTAAAGAACATGCTAATGCAGGATACATAAAAGACAAGGGTTCAAACACTAGATCAGGAAGATCTCCTGGAGGAGGGCATAGCAACCCATTCTAGTATTTTTGCCTGAAGAACCCCAAGGACAGGTGAACCTGGCTGGCTACAGTCCATGGTATTGCAGAGTTGAACTCAACTGAAGCTACTTAGCAAACACACACATATGTAACTAATAATACTGTGTTAGTTTTAGGTGTACAGCAAAGTGATAAAATTACATATATACATGTGTCTATTCTTATTCATATTCTCTTTGCATTTAAGGTATTATATAATATTGAGTAGAGTTTTTCATGTGCTATGCAGTAGCTCCTTGTTGTTTATCCATTATATATTTAGCAGTCTGTACATGTAAATCTCAAACTCCCTAATTATTCCTTCCTCCACACTTACCTCCTGGTAACAAGTTCTTTCATAAGTCTGTGAGTCTGTTTCTGCTTTGTAAATAAGTTCATTTGTATCACCATCTTTTTTTTTTTTTTTAGATTCTACATATAAGTGATATAATATTTGTGTAAAGATTCCTTAACTTGGAATAAAATTACTACACATAAAGGCAAATAATAATTACAACTAAATTTATGGCATGAATATGGAACAAATATTTGTTATGAAATGAGAGAAGATATTTGACACACAAGCATGTGGTAGAGTCTCTACTCTCATATATAGAGAGAGCTTCTACAAATCAAGAGAAAGACAATCTGAAATAAACAAACAAACAAGATAGTTCTGTGTGTACTGCCTCCCAAAATGAATATCTGGATGGTCAAATAAAAAATGAAAAAGTGCTGCCCCATAGAGTCATCATTAATACTCATGACAGCCACAAAGAAAGAGCACTATACAGGCAGACCAGAGCTGTTGAAGTTAAAGGGCTAGAAAGTGCAAATGTTACATATGCTTACTTTTAGAAAAGAAGAAATAGGTACTGGAAGGAAGTATGAAGAGGAATGCAAGGTGCTGGAAATCCTACTGCTGATGTAGGTGGTTGTCACATGATGTGTCCTCTTTGTCATTCATTGAGCTAAGGTTTGTTCTCACGTTCATAAATTTGCATTTAAATATAATATACTAAATCTGTTAGATAAAGTATGATGCAACAGTTAAGTAGCAACTTACTCATGATTAATTCCTTTGAAATTATGTGCTATTTTTGTTCATTCTGGTTTTAGTAAATATTTATTTAGACTCACCAACATTATTTTCATTTTCTTTACCTCTCATTTTTTTGTCATTCAGAAGTTTTATCCTAGGCCATATCAACAAATTTTTTTAATATATTTCACTTATGACTTTAATTTTTATATGATTCATTTGTTCTGTCTTCTTCCATTTTTAAAATGTCACATAAGTTTAGCAGTCTCTCTGTCTCTCTCTCTTTTTTTTTTTCTTCAAATTATTCGTCATGGTTTTCTACATTGCCTATAAAGTAGTCAATAGCTTTGTTATAGTACTATGGGTCATTTGGATATTTACAATGCTTTACTCTGATTGCTTGACTGCTTTGCAATTGTCAATGTGCATTATGTCCACTTAAAAGCAAAAATAAATTTAACAAATTTAAGCCTTACCACTGAAGCATCTTCTTAATTTTGAACTAATTGAAAAACTTGGGATTTCTGTTACTTTGAGTATTTATAGTATATCTTTTATACATTAAAATGATTATTTTAACTTTATCAGAATCTTTGGTGCTTTGATACCAATGCAGTTACTGTTAGATAGTCATTTATCATATTACCAGTAAGCATCAGTTCAATTCAGTTCAGTTCAGTTCAGTTGAGTAGCTCAGCCATGTCCGACTCTTTGTGAGCACATGAATCACAGCACGCCAGGCCTCACTGTCCATCACCAGCTCCCGAAGTTTACTCAAACTCATGTTCATAGAGTCGGTGATACCATCCAGCCATCTCATCCTCTGTCATCCCCTTCTCCTCCTGCCCCCAATCCCTTCCAGCATCAAAGTCTTTTCTAATGAGTCAACTCTTCGCATCAGGTGGCCAAAGTATTGGAGTTTCAGCTTTAGCATCACTCCTTCCAATGAACACCCAGGACTGATCTCCTTTAGGATGGACTGGTTGGATCTCCTTGCAATCCAAGGGACTCTCAAGAGTCTTCTCCAACACCACAGTTCAAAAACATCAATTCTTCAGCACTCAGGTTTCTTCACAGTCCAACTCTCACATCCATACATTACCACTGGAAAAATTATAGCCTTGACTAGATGGACCTTTGTTGGCAAAGTAATGTCTCTGCCTTTTAACATCCTATCTAGGTTGGTCATAACTTTCCTTCCAGTAAGCATAATACTCATCAATGGCACTTTAATGCACCTTGCATTCCTTTTATGAAAGTATTATAATTTTTCCATATCTTCTTTAAGTTTGTGAGCAATATTTTACCATGTTATCAATGATCAAAAATAGCATTGAAGACCTCTAAGGCTTATATAAGGCATATAGCTGCTAAATTTTAGTCCTCTGAAGCTGATTAGTCTGAAAGATTCAGAAGAGAAAATATTATAAATTTATAAGCATTTATAATTACAAAGACAATAATATTAAGAAATTTAAAAATCTATAGTTTTATGTTGCTGAAGATCCACAGACCAACCAACACTAGAAATACTACGAATACATGATGTTTACACATAGTAAAACACATACTTTACAGCACATATCTGACAGCAAGATGGAATATTTTCATGGACTAGGGCCAAGCAAGACCTAGAATAAACCTAACATACCTCCAAATTTGACATGATTAAACTCAGACAAATTATGGAAACTGGAAAGACAATTTTACATGGAGTCTCTAGTCATTTCGTTCAAATTGTCCTGTCTTATGTTATTATTCTACTGGGCATGAGAAAGAACAAGATAATGTTTTCAAAATTAAGTGAAGAAAACAGAAAACAAACAAACTTAGGACATTTCATTAAATGAAGTGAAGAAAACAGCATGAATAACCCACTTATGAAACATCATTAAAATAAACATATACTATTTTAAAAATAATTAGCATATTCAAAAATTTTGAGAAAGAAGAAAATAATGGAAAGTCTGCTCAAATAATTAAAAAATATGCATAGAATTCTAGTGGTAAAATTATAAAATCTGATAGAAGAAATCATTGTATATTTTAACAGCAGCAAAAGGCAAACATGAAAGACTGGGAGAAAAATCAAAATCACATCTTGAAACAGGAAATAAAAGAGAAAGAGGAATCAAAAATTCAGAGAAGACTGTAAAGCATACATGATGCAGACTAAAAGTCTAAACAGTGGAACGGATGCCCAGAATATGAGGAAAAAGCACAGCTGAGGGATTTTGAAGGTTGATAATAGACAAAACCCCATAGATCAAATGAGACTAAGAAGAATAAATATAAAGAAAACCAGCTGAGGGTAAATTATTGTTGAACTGCTGCAAACTGAACACCAAAAATACATGATAAAAACAGCCAGAGAAAAAGAAACATTTGCAACAGAAGCGAGGAGGTTAGAAACAACAACAACAACAACAACAACAGCAAACGAATACCATCTTTCAGTTCAGTTCAGTTGATCAGTTGTGTGCGACTCTTTGTGACTCCATGAAGCGAAGCACCAAAGATCTCCCTGTCCATCACCAACTCCTGGATTTTACCCAAATTCATGTCCATTAAGTCAGTGATGCCATCCAACCGTCTTACCCTCTGTCATTCCCTTCTCCTCTCGCCTTCATCTTTCCCGGGATCAGGGTCTTTTCAAATGAGTCAGCTCTTCGCATCAGGTGGCCAAACTGTCGGAGTTTCAGCTTCAACATCAGTCCTACCAATGAACACCCAGTACTGATCTCCTTTAGAATGGATTCGGTGGAACTCCTTGCTGTTCAAGGTACTCTCAAGAGTCTTCTCCAACACCACAGTTCAAAAGCATCAATTTTTTGGCGCTCAGCTTTCTTCACAGTCCAACTCTCACATCCATACATGACCACTGGAAAAACCATAGCCTTTACTAGACAGACCTTTGTTGGCAAAGTAATATCTCTGATTTTGAATATGTTGTCTAGGTTTCCTAACTTTTCTTCCAAGAAGTAAGTTTACAATGATTTTGGAACCCACCAAAATAAAGTCAGCCACTTTTTCCACTGTTACCCCATCTATTTGCCATGAAGTGATGGGACTGGATGCCGTGATTTTAATTTTCTGAAACGTGAGCTTTAAGTCAACATTTTCACTCTCTTTTTTCACTTTCATCAAGAGGCTCTTTAGTTCTTCAATTTCTGCCATAGGGGTGGTGTCATCTGTATATCTGAGGTTATTGATATTTCTTCTGGTAATCTTGATTTTGGCTTGTGTTTCATCCAGCTCAGCATTTCTTATGTTGTACTCTGCATATAAGTTAAATAACCAGAGTGACTATATGCAAACTTGAAGTACTCATTTCCCTATTTGGAACCAGTCTTTGTTCCATGTTCAGTTCTAACTGTTTCTTCCTGACCTGCATATAGGTTTCTCAAGAGGCAGGTCAGGTGGTCTGGTATTTCTGTCTGTTTCATAATTTTCCACAGTTTATTGTGATCCACACCATCAAAGGCTTTGGCATAGTCAATAAAGTACAAATATATGTTTTTATCTGGAACACTCTTGCTTTTTCCATGACCAGCAGATGTTGGCAATTTGATCTCTGGTTCCTCTTCCTTTTCTAAAGCCAGGTTACAACATCTGGAAGTTCACAGTTCACATATTGCTGAAGTCTGGCTTGGAAAGTTTTGAGCATTACTTAACTAGCGGGTGAGATGAGTGCAACTGTGTGGTAATTTGAGAATTCTTTGGCATTACCTTTCTTTGGGATTGGAATGAAAACTGATCTTTTCCAATCCTGTGGCCACTGCTGAGTTTTCCAAATTTGCTGCCATATTGAACACAACACTTTCACAGCATCATATTTCAGGATTTGAAATAGCTCAACGGGAATTCCATCACTTCCACTAGCTTTGGTTGTAGTGATTCTTCCTAAGGCCCGCTTTACTTCACATTCCAGGATGTCTGTCTCTAGGTGAGTGATCACACCATTGTGATTATCTTAGTCGTGAAGATCTTTTTTGTACAGTTGTGTGTATTCTTGCCATCTCTTCTTAATATCTTCTGCTTCTGTTAGGACCCTACCATTTTTGTCCTTTATTGAGCTCATTTTGCATGAAATATTCCTTTGGTGTCTGTAATTTTCTTGGAGAGATCACTAGTCTTTCTCATTCTATTGTTTTCCTTATTTCTTTGCATTGACTGCTAAGGAAGACTTTCTTATCTCTGTGTGCTATTCTTTCAAACTCTGCATTCAAATGGGTATATCTCTCCTTTCCTCCTTTGCTTTTAGCTTCTCTTCTTATCACAGGTATTTGTAAGGCCTCCTTAGACAGACATTGTGGAGTTTTTTTTTTTTTTTTTTTGCATTTATTTTTCTTGAGGATGGTCTTGATCCATTTTTCCTCTACAACATCACAAACCTCTGTCCATAGTTCTTCAAGCGATCTATCTATCAGATCTAGTCCCTTAAATCTATTTCTCATTTCCATTATATACTCATAGTTCATTTCAGTTCAGTCACTCAGTCGTGTCTGACTCTTTGTGATCCCATGAGTCGCAGCACGCTAGGCCTCCTTGTTCGTTACAATCTCTTGGAGTTCACTCAGATTCACTTCCATCGAGTCTGTGATGCCATCCAGCCATCTCATCCTTGGTCGTCCCCTTCTCCTGCCCAAATCCCTCCCAGCGTCAGAGTCTTTTCCAATGAGTCAACTCTTCACATGAGCTGGCCAAAGTACTGGAGTTTCAGCTTTAGAATCATTCCTTCCAAAGTAATCCCAGGGCTGATCTCCTTCAGAATGACTGGTTGGATCTCCTTGCTGTCCAAGCTATTCTCAAGAGTCTTCTCCAACACCATAGTTCAAAAGCATCAATTCCTCGGTGCTCAGCCTTCTTCACAGTCCAACTCTCACATCCATACATGACCATAGGAAAAGCCATACATAGCCTTGACTAGATGGACCTTAGTCAGCAAAAAAATGTCTCTGCTTTTGAATATATTTTCTAGTTTGGTCATAACTTTTCTTCCAAAGAGTAAGCATCTTCTAATTTCATGGCTGCAGTCACCATCTACAGTGATTTTGGAGCCCCCCCAAATAAAGTCTGACACTGTTTCCACTGTTTCCCCATCTATTTCCCATGAAGTGATAGACCTCATGCCATGATCTTCATTTTCTGAATGTTGAGCTTTAAGCCAACTTTTTCACTCTCCTCTTTTGCTTTAATCAAGAGGCTTTTTTGGTCCTCTTCACTTTCTGCACTAAGGGTGATGCCATCTGCATATCTGAGGTTATTGATATTTTTCCTGGCAATCTTGATTCCAGCTTGTGCTTCCTCCAGCCCAGATTTCTCATAATGTACTTTGCATATAAGTTAAATAAGCAGAGGGACAATATAGGGCCTTGACGTACTCCTTTTCCTATTTGGAACCAGTCTGGTGTTCCATATCCAGTTCTAACTGTTGCTTCCTGACCTGCATACAGATTTCTCAAGAGGCAAGTTAGGTTGTATGATATTTCCATCTCTCTCAGAATTTTCCGCTGTTTACTGTGATCCACACAGTCAAAGGCTTTGGCATAGTCAATAAGCAGAAAAAGATGTTTTTCTGAAACTCTGTTGTTTTTTGATGATCAAACGGATGTTGGCAATTTGATCGCTGGTTCCTCTGCCTTTTCTACAACCAGCTTGGACATCAGGAAGTTCACAGTTCATGTACTGCTGAAGCCTGGCTTGGAGAATTTTGAGCATTACTTTACTAGCGTG
>SJYC01053319.1:0-34601 GCA_006408675.1 Madoqua kirkii | reverse complement strand
ATCTCGGTCATGAAGATCTTTTTCTTATAGTTCTTCTGTGCATTCTTGCCCCTTCTTCCTAATATCTTCTGCTTCTGTTAGGTCCATACAATTTCTGTCCCTTTTGAGCCCATCTGTGCTTGAAATATTCCCTTGGTATCTCTAATTTTCTTGAAGAGATCTCTAGTCTTTCCCATTCTGTTCTTTCCCTCTATTTCTTTGCATAGATCGCTGAGAAAGGCTTCCTTATCTCTTCTTGATATTCTTGGAACTCTGCATTCAGATGCTTATATCTTTCCTTTTTTACTTTGCGTTTTACCTCTCTTCTTTTCACAGCTATTTGTAAGCCCTCCCCAGACAGCCATTTTACTTTTTTGCATTTCTTTTCCATGGGGATGGTCTTGATCCCTGTCTCCTGTACAATGTCACGAACCTCATTCCATAGTTTATCAGGCATGCTATCTATCAGATCTAGTCCTTTAAATCTATTTCTCACTTCCACTGTATAATCATAAGAAATTTTATTTAGGTCATACCTGAATGGTCTAGCGGTTTTCCCTACTTTCTTCAATTTAAGTCTGAATTTGGTAATAAGGAGTTCATGATCTGAACCGCAGTCACCTCCTGGTCTTGTTTTTGTTGACTGTATAGAGCTTTTCCATCTTTGGCTGTGTAGAATATAATCAATCTAATTTCGATGTTGACCATCTGGTGATGTCCATGTGTAGAGTCTTCTCCTGTGTTCTTGGAAGTGGGCATTTGCTATGACCAGTGCATTTTCTTGGCAAAACTCTTTTAGTTTTGCCCTGCTTCATTCTGCATTCCAAGGCAAATTTGCCTATTACTCCAAGTGTTTCTTGACTTCCTACGTTAGCATTCCAGTCCGCTATAATGAAACAGACGATTTTTGGGGGTGTTAGTTCTAAAAGGTCTTGTAGGTCTTCATAAAACCATTCAACTTCAGCTTCCTCAGCATTACTGGTTGGGGCATAGCCTTTGATAACTGTGATATTGAATGGTTTGCCCTGGAAACGAACAGAGATCATTCTGTCATTTTTGAGATTGCATCCAAGTACTGCATTTCAGACTCTTTTGTTGACTATGATGGTTATTCCATTTCTTCTGAGGGATCCCTGCATGCAGTAGTAGATATAATTGTCCTCTGAGTTAAATTACCCATTCCCATCCATTTTAGTTCTCTGATTCCTAGAATGTTGACGTTCACCCTTGCCATCTCTTGTTTGACCACTTCCAATTTGCCTTGATTCATGGGCCTGACATTCCAGGTTCCTATGGACTATTGCTCTTTACAGCATTGGATCTTGCTTCTATCACCAGTCACATGCACAACTGGGTATTGTCTTTGCTTTGTTTCCATCCCTCCATTCTTTCTGTAGTTATTTCTCTACTGATCTCTAGTAGCATATTGGGCACCTAATGACCTGAGGAGTTCCTTTTTTGATATCTTATCATTTGTCTTTTTATACTGTTCAGTCTCATACTCATAAGGGTTTTGATTTAGGTCATACCTGAATTGTCTAGAAGTTTTGCCCACTTTTTTTTCAATTTAAATCTGAATTTGAATACAAGGAGTTCACGATCTCAGCCATAGTCAGCTCTTAGTCTTGTTTTTGCTGACTGAATCGAGCTTCTCTGTGGAGTCCAGTCCCCGCAGGATCCAGGGGAATCCTCAGAAGAAACGGCGTTAGTGAAGAGAATGATTTAGAGAGAGATAACGAAAGAATGTTGCAGATAAGAAAATAGAGGAGAAAAAGAGGCTGATATTCCTTGGTTTACACAGAAATCCAGTAAAGCCACCCCCACAGGGGACTTGCTCTGTTCACGTAGGCCACAGGTGCCCTCCTGGTCTCCCAAGGGAGTGAAGATGCAGAACGCCTTCCTGTTCAAGTCTTAGAAGCCCAGGAAGGAAAGTGAATGCAGAGAGCCTCTATGCTCCAAGGTATCACCTTGAAAAAGAGAGTAAGAGAGAGAAAGAAAGAAAGAAAGAAAGAAAGAAAGAAAGAAAGACACTGAGTGACCAAGCTTCTTCAGTGAGTGAGGCCCCATAACTTTATTTTCAAAAGAGACTTTTATACCTTGACTTATACATAGAGGGAAATGAAAGATGCAAAGTCTTACAGAGTCAGCCCAAACATTACATGTGTTTTGTCTTTATCAAAACCAGGAATTTTTCTGCGTACATTTCCCATAAACAATGTTGTGTACATTATCTTCTGGCCTTGGAGGCCTGAGGGCATTTTATGACCCTCTTCTGATAAAGACTGCTCAACCAGAAAACTTATTTTCCCTTGAAATGTTTTTTTTTTCTTTATATTTCTAATCTATGTCAGCCTCAGAAAATATGAAACAGAGTTACATTTCTCATGGAGCAAAAGTGCAGTGAGTTATAACAAAGAAAGAACCAATTAGCTCAAGATCTGATATGGTTAATTCCAAGCCTACACTTGTTTTTCTTAAATTCCAACTATATTAACTAATGCACTCCCAGGTGTACAGTGGATAAGAGATATAGGAACTTGTCAACAAGCCTTGGCTCAACAGTGAAATCCTACACCAGCACTACTCTAACAGTTTTAAACTCTTTGAAAGGCTCTAAGCTTCCCATGCCTCTCACAGTTGGGAGGCTGTGAATAATCATATGTGTAGCTGCAAGAGTCTGAATAAACCTGCCAAGCAAGCTAAAATGCCAACAGAGGGGGTTTGAATTGAAATATACCTTTCATGTCCAGGAGACTTATTAACTAAAGCCCTAAGTTAACTTTTTCCAGAAAAAGGTGGTCAGGGATCGGCCCCTGTTAATGTCAGAAGAGTTGATGAAGGGCACAAAATAGGAAGACAGATTCTGGTTTGGAGGTAGATGCTTGAGCAGGTCCAGAGAACACGTAGAATCCTGATCCACCTTTGCCTATCAGGTCTTCTCCACATGACCTTTGTCATGGGTGGGATCTCTCATGGTGGCTCCCAGCACTTCTCCATCTTTGGCTGCAAAAAATATAGTCAATCTGATTTCGGAGTTGATCATCTGGTTATGTTTATGTGTAGAGTCTTATCTTATGTTGTTTGCTATGACTAGTATGTTCTCTTCGCAAAACTCTATTAGCCATTGCCCTACTTCATTCGTATTCCAAGGCCAAATTTGCCTGTTATTTGCCTAGTCAAGTCCAAGTGTTCCTTAACTTCCTGCTTTTGCATTCCAGTCCCTTATAATGAAAATGACATCTTTTTTTTTTTTTTTTTCGGTTTTAGTTCGAAAAGGTCTTATAGGCCTTCATAGAACCGTTAAGCTTTAGCTTCTTCAGCATTACTGGCTGGGGTATAGGCTTGGATTACCTTGATATAGAATGGTTTGCCTTGGAAATGAATAGAGATCATTTTGTCGTTTTTGAGATTGCATCCAAGTACTGCATTTCAGACTCTTGTAGACTATGATGGCTACTCTATTTTTCTCTAAAGGATTGTTGCCCACATTAGTAGATATATATAATGGTCATTTGAGTTAAATTCACCCATTTCAATCCATCCTAGTTCATTGATTCCTAGAATGTCGATGTTCACTCTTGCCGTCTCCTGTTTGACCACTTTCAATTTGCCTTGATTCATGGACCTGACATTCCATGTTCCTATGCAATATTGCTCTTTACAGTATTGGACCTTGCTTCTATCACCAGTCACATCCACAACTGGGTGTTGTTTTTGCTTTGGCTCCATCCCTTCATTCTTTCTGGAATTATTTCTCCATCAATCTCCAGTAGCTGACCTTGGGAGTCATCTTTCGATGTCCTATCTTTTTAACTGTTCCCACTATTCTTGGGGTTCTCAAGGCAAGAATACTGAAGTGGTTTACCATTTCCTTCTCCAGTGGACTACATTCTGTCTTGCCTCTACACCATGACCCAGCTGTCTTGGGTGGCCTCACATGGAATAACTTAGTTTCATTGATTCTACAAGCTGTGGGCCATGTGATCAGATTGGCTGGCTGTCTGTGATTGTGGTTTCAGTCTGTCTGCCCTCTGATGCCCTGTCTCACTGCCTACCATCTTACTGAGGTTCCTCTTACCTTGGACGTGGGGTAGCACCTCTCAGCTGCTCCTACTAATTGTTTTTTAGAACCAAAAAACAAACAAAATAAATACCAGGGTAGAAAAAAAAAGGTTTTTTAACTTACAGAATAATAATTGCAAGTAAAAATGTCAGAACTGCAAAGGGAATAGAGTGAAGTGGAAAGTAAATATGTGTGTGAACATACATGATTCTTTTTTCTACAAAACCATAGCAATCATATTCCATGTGACTTAATCATATGAATAATTGCACCGAAGAGTGAACTAAAATGAAATGTGATATTGTATAAAGAGATATAAAGTGAACTGAATTTCTAGCCTTCATTATTTGGGAAATGTTAAAGAAACTATGTTATTAAACAAGGATGAATGCTGTAACTTCTAAATTGAAAAAAATAAAAATAATAACTTTAAAATAGATTGTTGATGTATTTTCATCAAATGAATAAGCTAAATGTAGTAAAATCAATAAGTCAAAGATGGATTTCAAACGTGTTGGCCGGAAAAACTGGAAAGCTGTGTTTCTATTAACTGAGGAAATATTAAGAGGAGTAGATTGATTGGAAGCAAGATGGTAGATGTCTAGTTTCAGACATGTCCATACATGCAACAGGACTATCAACTTTTTTACTGTAAATTCAGATTGGCTGAATTCAGACCTTCTCTCTGCAGAGAGAGGGCAGAGATTGCCGCAATTCATGTCTTTTTGTGTGTACTTTTCTGTATGACTGACACATTGTTTTTGTATTGATGATTGATTTCTTTTTACCACTTTACTCTAGCTTTGCATATATCTGTTCAGGTCCTTTATTTGTTGACATTGTAATTCAACTCCTAGAAGAAAAGCTAAACTGACTAGACTCATAGGACACCTTGAAATGCCCCTGTACAGGAGCTACATCAATTTTATTAATTTGATATAAAGGTGCACATTAACACTTCACATCCACTTGACTTTAAAAATCTAGACTAAAAACCTGCAGACTATCTTTTCATTCAAATTTAATCAGTCTGTGTATATTATCAGAAAGAAATGCCATTACTCTTATAATTTTAAAAATAGTGGTACCATTCCAAAGCTTCTATTTACAGTTTTCCATGAGCCCATAGATTAAAAAATAATTGTTAATGCTAAAATGAAAACATAAAATCAAAGTCTTCAGTGGAGAATAATCTTGAAAACTTTATTGAGATGGAAGAAAGCTGAGACTTTTAAATTTATGTTTAATCATATTACAAGGACAAAAACAAGAAAACATATTTATCAATGTAGACTTTTGTCTCTATACATACATAAGGCTTTCAAGATGGTGGAGCAGTAAAGAATCTGCCTGTCGATGCAGGATACCCCAGAGATATGAGTCTGATCCCTGGGTCAGGAAGATATCCTGGAATAGGAAATGACAATGCACTAAAGTATCTTAGGTTTTCCTTATGGCTTAGCCGGTAAAGAATCTACCTGCAATGAGGGAGACCTTAGTTTGATCCTTAGGTTGTGAAGATCCCCTGGAGGGGGCAAAGTTTACCCATCTAGTATTCTAGCCTAAAGAATTCCATGGACTGTATAGTCCTTGGGGTAACAAAGAGTCAGATAAAACTGAGAAACTTTCATTTTCACTTTTCCCAGTATTCTTGCCTGAGAAATCCCAGTCAGGCATGACTGAGCACACACATACATATATACATAGCCAAAATTCATATTTAAAGATACATATCCCAGTAAAGTTGGCCTAAAATTAATTTCACATTTTCACACCTGTCAATTATTTCCAGTGAATAGGTAATCAGACTGAAATTTTCATCAAATCAACTGGTCTGCCTTAATGTGTATTTGAAAATTATATTTACACTAAACTGAAAATAAATGATTTAAACATCATATGAGCCAAATAAACACTGATTTTTACCTTTTCTCTCCCCAAAATATGTTGGGTGTCTAAGTACAAACACAGACTAATAAGGATGGGATATCGACCTTTAGTACTTTTAGTGCTGATTAATATATATCAGGGAATTTAATAAAAAAAAATATTCTGAATATTCAGAGGCTATTCTGATATTTGTTGCTCAATTTTGAAATTCAGTGACCAATTGAGACTGTTTACTGCACACCCTACAAGCCATTTTAGCACACTCACACTTATGTGTTTGTTAGGAATTTGAGGAATAGAGAGATGGATTCCAAAATTAGGTGCCTAACCTAGAACAGCTGAAAAAATTAGTATATAGTGATTAGGCAGCTTTTCTCTAAAGGATCACTGTGAATGTCAATTTTAACTCTGTAAAAATCCATCCCTTAAATAACCAAATAAAAGCAGTTACCACTTGTTGTAGGCTTGTTCAAGGCTGCCTTTCTTTTTCTCATATGCTGCCTTTTTAGAAGAAGAGCTTAAAATTAAACAGGGCAACTTCCACACATCTCAAGCCAGGGCTTAAGAGTAAGCTTTGACATGCAAGGCTGCATCTGTGCAGTTCACCCAGAACTGCTGCAGCTGAGACTCTCTGAAATGTCCCATGATCAAACCTGAGACTAAGCTCTGCTTGGAGTAAGGAGAAGAGCCCAGGAGAAGAGAGTTGTCAAAGCTGCTTAGAAGATCAAGGACCTGAATATCATTTAGAAGAAGAGTTCAAGTTACATAACCCCCTAAATCAGTTGTATTCATCATCCATAAATATATATATATGTATATATATTTTTTTGAGAAGAAGGGTAATATATTTAGGAAAACATTAGTTGGAAAACGTTTGTTCTAGTAAGTGTAGTCATAAGAAACACCTTCAACATGGCAATGTGATGGTGAATTTCATGTATCAACTTGACTGGACCCCCATTATCTCACGAGCCAGTTTTCTTATAGCAAATCTATACCGATCAATCCTATAGCAAATCTATACCATCTATCTTCTATTTCTATATCTCCTAGTAGTTCTGTTTATCATAGAATACAGACACCACTGGCAAATGTTTTGAAAAACATTCCAGAATTAAAATAATAATTATGCACAATAGCTGTCATTATAAGAAAGAAGGTTTATAAGTACTCAGATATAGAAAATCACTCCTCAACAAAAAATATAGAAAACATACCTTAGAGAGAAACCTCTCAGTTAAAGTGAAATGTCAAAAGCCCACAAGGTAGAGACCATATGAATTGTCTCATAGAATCACATGAGACTGTCTTGAAGAGGAAGTCATGCCTCATTGTCACTGGAGCCCTCATGAGCAGAGAAACCAGATGAGTGCATTGTAACGTGTGTCTAATGGATGTATGGTGTTCCTCCTCCAGAACTCAAGTTAGAAATCTTATGAGCATCTTCACAAAGGAATCCCTTTAGAAAGAACCAATTCTCCACAATTGTGGCTGCATATCTCATTTCAAAGGACTTTATTTTTTGAGCAGCTTTATTAATGATTTCATAAGAAAGATGAGTAGAATGTAGAGAATTCCTTTCTGTCCCCTGCATCTTTCACAAATCTCTTTCATTATCAACATCCCACACGAGTGAGGTTTCTGTTATAGATGATGAACCTGTATTGACACATCGTTATTACCCTTACTGCACAGCTTACATTGGGATTCTCTCTTGGTATTTTGCATTCTATGGGTTTTAACAAACTTATGACATATATATATACACACATACACATCATATAGTGTCATACAGTATAGTTTCACTGCTCCAGAAATCCTGCGTTCCACCTATTTATTTTTCCTTCCATGTACCTCCTGATAATCACTGAATGTTTAACTCTCTCCATGGTTTTGCTCTTTACAGAATGTCATATAGTTGAAATTATATAGTATGTATCTTTCCAGATTGATTTCTTTCATGACTGTATATTTTTGATCTCTTCTTCATGTGACAACAATTCTTTACAGAAACAGTAAAAATTAATCTGGTCTTTATTCTAGACATAGAAACAATGATGCATATTTTAATATGACACTTTATAAAAAGTTTCTCTCGACTTCAATATATTTTTGGAATTTTTTTTTCAAAATCTTTTTCAGGTTAATTTTGCAGCCAGATTGTCTTATATAGGAACTAATGCTAAATATTTCCAGTTTTGACAATACTCATTAACCAGCTTGTGTTCAAGATTTCATTATATCAATGTTCGCTTCCCTGGTAGCTCGGAGGTTAAAGTGCCTGCCTCCAATGCGGGAGATCTAGGTTAGATCACTGGGTCAGGAAGATCCCCTGGAGAAGGAAATGGTAACCCACTCCAGTATTTTTGCCTGGAAAATCCCATGGATGGAGAAGCCTGGTATGCTACAGTCCATGGGGTTGCAGAGTCAGACACGACTGAGCGGCTTCACTTTCACTTTCCTGTTAAGTGACCTATTATTACTTTTATGCTATCTTCATTTATATTAGTATTCATGTAATACAGCAAGACATTTAAATATTTATTATTATATTAAATACCTATTTTCATTGGTTTTGTTATTCTTTGCTTCTGAAATTTGTTTCTTTTTATTGAATTTTTGTTGTTTTTGTTTTAATAATTAGAGTGTCAGTATCTTATAAGATCTATCTATTAATTGTCCTTTGTCTTCTATGTGCTTTATAATCTTTAAATTTTATATTAGTTTGCTTTTAGCAATTTCATAAACTGAACTATAAATATTTGAAAATCACCTCCATATTCTCCCAACTCAGAAGTCTCTAATTTCTTCTCACTGAATATTGACAACATCTATTTCTAAACTATAGTCAAATGATATATTACCAACCTGTATTCATTAGTTTAGATTCCAAAGGTCATTCCTACCCTATATGATGCAAGGAGAGCATAATGAAAAACAAATTACAGTCTTAATCCACATCTACTTAAATATTTAAGCACTTATCACTATGAGAGCACAATGCTATATTACCTTTCTCATTTTCAGGACATTTGAAAAGACTGGTACACATGAGGATCCCTGAATTTCAATTTGTTGAAGCATGGGAAGCTTGGTTATAAGAGGGAGGAAAAAGAGACTGGTTTGGTTGGAAATAAAATAAAGATTTGTTGGATAATCTAAAGAGTTACAGGAAGACCACACAGGACCTTGCAGATGAAGTCCTTATCCTAAGAGCATTGAAAGTCTATTGTCTGTAAAAACAAGGAGTCGCAGTCAGGTGCACACTTCAGAAAAATGCAAAGACACTTATTTGAAATGGTAACACAGTGAAATATACAGGTGAAATATCCAGGATGACTCTAAAGTGGGCAGGATAAGAGAAATATGAGATAGAGATCCCTAGGGTGGGGGTGGAGGGTAGGTCTAAAGATGTTTAGGTAAAATCAATAAGGTTTGAAGATGGAGAGGACATGGGAGATAGTGAAAAGCAGGAACTTTAAACATCAATACTAAAAAAAAAATCAATTAACTTTGAAGAGGAAAGAGATATAGGGAGGAGATCAAAAGAGAGAATTTTAAAAATCAATACTAGCTTGTTGGCATATAAACAGCAGTGTATAGTGAATCTTTTGCCAAAATCAGAATTCTGGAAGCTATTGACATGTAACTGACATCCTTGTTTCTAAATATGCCAAGGCTGAGGCATGGTTGAGACAGAAAAGATGTCAAGTCACACAATTAGCTATCACAATGAAGATAATATTTTTTATTAGTATCCATTGCCAGAATCCCCATTAGCTTTATTAATCCTCCACTTTTATATAACATCAATGTACTATTATAGTTTTCCCAAGAAAAGTATTGAATTCTATTTTCTGAGCTTCGAGAACAAAGTGATATTTAGTATTTCTTTATGGTTATAACTTCTAATTATAATATTTCTTTTCAGTTCAATCACACAGTTGTGTCTGATTCTTTGTGACCCCGTGAACCGAAGCACGCAAGGCCCCCTTGTCCATCATCAACTCCCAGAGTCTACCCAAACGCATGTCCATTGAGTCAGTGGTGCCATTCAATCATCTCATCTTCTGTCACCCCCTTCTCCTCCTACCCTCAATCATTTCTAGCATCATAGTCTTTTCAAATGAGTCAGTTCTTTGCATCAGGTGGACAAAGTATTGGAGATTCAGCTTCAACATCAGTCCTTCCAATGAACACCCAGGACTGATCTCCTTTAGGATGGACCTGTTGTCTCTCCCTGCAGTCCAAGGGACTCTCAAGAGTCTCCTCCAACACAACAGTTCAAAAGCATCAATTCTTCAATGCTCAGATTTCTTTACCGTCCAACTCTCACATCCATACATGACTCCTGGAAAAACCATAGCCTTGACTAGATGGACCTTGGTTGGGAAAGTAATGTTCCTGTTTTGTAATATGTTGTCCAGGTTGGTCATAACTTTCTTTTGAAGGAGTAAGTATCTTTTAATTTAATAGTTGCAATCACCAACTGTAGTGATTTTGGAACCCCAAAAATAAAGTCAGCCAGTGTTTCCACTGTTTCTCCATCTATTTGCCATGAAGTGATGAGACCGGATGCCATGATCTTAGTTTTCTGAATGTTGATCTTTAAGCCAACTTTTTCACTCTCCTCTTTCACTTTCATCAAGAGGCTTTTTAGTTCTTCTTCACTTTCTGCCATAAGGGTGGTATCATCTGCATATGTGAGGTTATTGACATTTCTCCCAGCAATCTTGATTCCAGGTTGTGCTTCTTCCAGCCCAGCATTTCTCATGATGTACTCTGCATAGAAGTTAAAAAAGCACAGTGACAGTATACAGCCTTGACATAAATCCTTTTCCTATTTGGAGCTAGTCTGTTGTTCCATGTCCAGTTCTAAACATTGCTTTTTGACTTGCATACAGATGTCTCAAGAGGCAGGTCAGGACATCTAGTATTTCCATCACTTTAATAATAATGGGTGGCTGTGACAAGGTGCGGAGGGCAGATGAGAGGATCTACCCCATGTCTGAGGTCAGGGGCAGAGTCGGGAGGATCTCACGCCTGAGGTGTGGTGGCTGAGAAGAGCTACCCCACATCCGAGGTCAGGGGTGGCAGCCGAAAGGAGTTATCCCATGTCCGAGATCAGGGGCGGCAGCCTAGAGGAGCTACACTGTGTCCGAGGTCAGGGGCAGCAGCTGAGAGGAGGTATGCCATTTCTGAGGTTAGGGGCAGTGGCCAGAGAGTGCCAAGCTGGGACAGCTCAGGAGCAGCCAAGAGGACCTACCCCTGCCCAAGGCCAGGGATGGCAGCCAGGAGGAATGACCCTGTGTCCAAGGAGTGGTGGCTGCTAGGGCACTGGAGGGCCTAGGGAAGCTATTCCATGTTCAAAGTTGGGAGGGGAGGCAGTGAGGAGATACCTCTTCTCCGAAGTAAGGAGCAGTGGCTGCACTTTGCTGGAGCAGCTGTGAAGAGATAACCCACGACCAAGGTAAGAGAAACTCAAGTAAGACAGTAAATGTTTCAAGAGAGCAGACACACTGAAACCATAATCACAGAAAACTAGTCAATCTAATCACACTAGGACCACAGCCTTGTCTAACTCAATGAAACTAAGCCATGCCCTGTGGGGCCACCCAAGATGGGAAGGCATGCTGGAGAGGTCCAACATAATGTGGTCTACTGGAGAAGGAAATGGCAAACCACTTCAGTATTCTTGCCTTGAGAACCCCATGAACAGTATGAAAAGCCAAAATGATAGGGTACTGAAAGAGGAACTCCCCAGGTCGATGGGTGCCCAGTATGGTACTAGAGATCAGTGGAGAAATAACTCCAAAAAGAATGAAGGGATGGAGCCAAAGCAAAAACAATAGCCAGCTGTGCATGTGAATGGAGACAGAAGCAAGGTCTGATGCTGTAAAGAGCAATATTACATAGGGACCTGGAATGTCAGGTCCATGAATCAAGGCAAATTGGAAGTGGTCAAACAAGAGATGGCAAGGGTGAACGTCACATTCTAGAAATCAGTGAACTAAAATGGACTGGAATGGGTGAATTTAACTCTTTGACCATTATATCTATTACTATGGGCAGGAATCCCTCAGAAGAAATGAAGTAGCCATCATGGTCAACAAAAGAGTCCAAAATGCAGTTCTTGGATGCAGTCTCAAAAATAACAGAATGATCCCTGTTTATCTCCAAGGCAAAGCATTTAATATCATGGTAATCTAAGTGTATGCCCCAACCAGTTATGCTGAAGAAGCTGAAATTGAACATTTCTATGAAGACTTACAAGACCTTTTAGAACTAACATGGAAAAAGATGCCATTTTCATTATAGAGGACTGGAATGCAAAAGTAGGAAGTCAAGAAACACCTTTAGAAACAGGGAAATTTGGCCTTGGAATATGGAATGAAGCAGGACAAAGACTAATAGAGTTTTGCCCAGAGAATGCACTGGTCATAGCAAACACCCTCTTGCAACAACACAAGGAAACACTCTACAAATGGACATCACCAGATGGTCAACGCCAAAATCAGATTGATTATATTCTTTAAAGCCAAACATGGAGAAGCTCTATACAGTCAACAAAAGCAAGACCAGGAGATGACTGTGGCTCAGATCATGAATTGCTTATTACCAAATTCAGACTTAAGTTGAAGAAAGTAGGGAAAACCGCTAGACCATTCAGGTATGACCTAAACCAAATTCTTTATGATTATACAGTGGAAATGAGAAATAGATTTAAAGGACTAGATCTGATAGATAGAGTGCTTAATGAACTAAGGAATTAGGTTCGTGACACTATACAGGAGACAGGGATCAAGACCATCCCCATGGAAAAGGAAAAAAAAAAAAAGGCTGTCTGAGGAAGCCTTACAAATAGCTGTGAAAAGAAGAGAAGTGAAAACCAAAGGAGAAAAAGAAAGATACAAGCATCTGAATGCAGAGTTCCAAAGAATATCAAGAAGAGATAAGGAAGCCTTTCTCAGTGATCAATGCACAGAAATAGAGGAAAAGAACAGAATGGGAAAGACTAGACGTCTCTTCAAGAAAATTAGAGACACCAAGAGAATATTTCATGCAAAAATGGGCTCAATAAAGGACAGAAGTGGTCTGGACCTGACAGAAGCAGAAAATATTAAGAAGAGGTGGCAAGAATACATAGAAGAACTGTTCAAAAAAGATCTTCATGACCCAGATAATCACGATGGTGTGATCACTCACCTACAGCCAGGCATCTGGAAATGTGAAGTCAAGTGGGCCTCAGAAATCACCACTATGAACAAAGCTAGTGGAGGTGATTGAATACCAGTTGAGCTATTTCAAATCCTGAAAGATGATGCTGTGAAAGTGCTGCACTCAATATGCCAGCAAATTTGGAAAACTCAGCAGTGGCCACAGTATTGGAAAAGGTCAGTTTTCATTCCAGTCTCAAAGAAAGGCAGTGTCAAAGATGCTGAAAATACTGCACAATTGCACTTATCTCACACGCTAGTAAAGTAACGCTCAAAATTCTCCAAGCCAGACTTCAGTAATACATGAACTCCCTGATGTTCAAGTTGGTTTTAGAAAAGGCAGAGGAACCAGAGATCAAATTGCCAACATCCTTTGGATTATTGAAAAAAAGCAAGAGAGTTCTATAAAAACATCTATTTCTGCTTTCTTGACTATGCCAAAGCCATTGACTCTGTGAAATACAATAAACTGTGGAAAAATTCTGAAAGTGATAGTAATACCAGACCACCAGACCTGCTGCTTGAGAAATCTGTATGCAGATCAGGAAGCAACAGTTAGAACTAGACATAGAACAACAGATTGGTTTCAAATAGCAAAAGGAGTACATCAAGGTTGTATATTGTCACCTTGCTTATTTAACTGTATGCAGAATACATCATGAGAAACACTGGGCTGGAAGAAGCACAAGCTGGAATCAAGATTGCCGGGAGAAATATCAATAACCTCAGATATGCAGATGACACAAGCTTTATTGCAGAAAGTGAAGAGGAACTAAAAAGCCTCTTGATGAAAGTGAAAGAGGAGAGTGATAAAGTTGGCTTAAAACTCAACATTCAGAAAGCGAAGATCATGGCATCTGGGCCCATCAGTTCATGGGAAATAGATGAGAAAACAGTGGAAACAGTGTCAGACTTTCTTTTTGGGCTCCAAAATCACTGCGGATTTTGACTGCAGTCATGATATTAAAAGACACTTATTCCTTGGAAGAAGAGCTATGACCAACCTAGACAGAATATTGAAAAGCAGAGACATTACTTTGCCAACAAAGGTCCGTCTAGTCAAGGCTCTGATTTTTCCAGTGGTCATGTATGGATGTGAGAGTTGAACTGTGAAGAAAGTTGAACACTGAAGAACTGATGCTTTTGAACTGTGGTGTTGGAGAAGACTCTTGAGAGTCCCTTGGACTGCAAGAAGAATCAACCAGTCCATTATGAAGGAGATCAGTCCTGGGAATTTTTGGAAGGAATGAAGCTGAAGCTGTAACTCCAGTACTTTGGCCACCTCATGTGAATAGCTGACACATTGTAAAAGACTCTGATGCTGGAAGGGATTGGAGGCAGGAGGAGAAGGGGTCGACAGAGAATGAAATGGTTGGATGACATCACTGACTTGATGAATTTGAGTCTGTGTGAACTTCAGGAGTTAGTGATGGACAGGGAGGCCAGGCGTGCTGTGATTCATGGGCTCACAAAAAGTCAGACACGACTGAACAACGAATTGAACTGAATAATTTTCTACAGTTTACTTTTTCCACACCATCAAAGGCTTTTCGGATAGTCAATAAAGCAGAAATATAACTTTTTCTGGAACTCTTGCTTTTTCAATGATCCAGCGGATTTTGGCAACTTGATATCTGATTCCTCTGCCTTTTCTAAAACCAGCTTGAACATCTGGAAGTTCTTGGTTCATGCAGTGCTGAAGCCTGGCTTGTAGAATTTTGAGGATTAAGTCACTGGTATGTGAAATGAGTGCAATTATACGGTAGTTTGAAAATTCTTTGGCATTGCCTTTCTTTGGGGTTGGAATTAAAACTGGCCTCCTCCAGTCCTGTGGACCTCTTCCAGCAAATTTTACAAATTTGCTAGCATATTGAGTGCGCCACTTTCACTGCATCATCTTTTATGATTTGAAATAGCTCAACTGGAATTCCATCACCTCCACTAGCTTTGTCTGTAGTGATGCTTCCTAAGACCCACCTGACTTCACGTTCCAGGATGTCTGGCTCTAGGTGAGCAATCACACCATCATGATTAACTGGATTATAAAGATCTTTCTTATAATATTGTTTTGTGTATTCTATAATTTTTATTTATGATATTAATTGTTTTCAGTTCAGTTCACTCACTTAATCATGTCCGACTCTTTGCAACCCCATGAATCACAGCACACCAGGCCTCTCTGTCCATCACCAGCTCTTGGAGTTCACTCAGACTCACATCCATCGAGTCCGTGATGCCATCCAGCCATCTCATCCTCCGTCGTTACATTCTTCTCCTACCCCCAATCCCTCCCAGCATCAGAGACTTTTCCAATGAGACAACTCTTTGCATGAGGTGGCCAAAGTACTGGAGTTTCAGCTTTAGCATCATTCCCTTCAAAGAAATTCCAGGGCTGATCTCCTTCAGAATGAACTGGTTGGATCTCCTTGCAGTCCAAGGGACTCTCAAGAGTATCTCCAACACCAAAGTTCAAAAGCATCAATTCTTCAGCACTCAGCCTTCTTCACAGTCCCACTCTCACATCCGTACATGACCACAGGAAAAACCAGAGCCTTGACTAGACGGGCCTTAGTTGGCAATATAATGTCTCTGCTTTTGAATGTACTATCTAGGTAGGTCATAACTTTTCTTCCAAGGAGTAAGCGTCTTCTAATTTCATGGCTGAAGTCACCATATGCAGTGAATTTGGAGCCCAGAAAAATAAAGTCTGAGACTGTTTCTCCATCTATTTCCCATGAAGTGATGAGACCTGATGCCATGATCTTCGTTTTCTGAATGTTGAGCTATAAGCCACCTTTTTCACTCTCCTTTTTCACTTTCATCATAAGGCTTTTTAGTTCCTCTTCACTTTCTGCAATAAGCGTGATGTCATCTGCATATCTGAGGTTATTGGTATTGCTCCCGGCAATCTTGATTCCAATTTGTGTTTCTTCCAGTCCAACGTTTCTCATGATGTACTCTACATATAAGTTAAATAAGCAAGGTGACAGTATACAGCCTTGATGGACGGACTCCTTTTCCTATTTGGAATCAGTCTGTTGTTCCACGTCCAGTTCTAGCTGTTCCTTCCTGACCTGCATACAGATCGCTCAAGAGGCAGGTTAGGTGGTCTGGTATTCCCATCTCTTGAAGAATTTTCTACTGTTTATTGTGATTCACACAGTCAAAGGCTTTAGCACAGTCAATAAAGTAGAAATAGATGTTTTTCTGGAACTCTCTTGCTTTTTCCATGATTCAGCAGATGTTGGCAATTTGATCTCTGGTTCCTCTGCCTTTTCTAAAACCAGCTTGAACATCAGGAAATCTATTACTCATGTATTGCTTAAGCCTGGCTTGGAGAATTTTGAGCATGACTTTACGAGCATGTGAGATGAGTGCAATTGTGGGGTAGTTTGAGCATTCTTTGTCATTGTCTTTCTTTGGAATTGGAATGAAAAAGGACCTTTTTCAGTCCTGTGGCCACTGCTGAGTTTTCCAAATTTGCTGACATATTGAGTGGAACACTTTCACAGCGTCATCTTTCAGGATTTGAAACAGCTCAACTGGAACTCCATCACCTCCACTAGGTTTGTTCATAGTGATGCTTTCTAAGGCCCACCTTACTTCACATTCCAAGATGTCTGGCTCTATATTATCTGGGTCATGAAGATCTTTTTTGTACAGTTCTTCCGTGTATTCTTGCCATGTCTTCTTAATATCTTCTGCTTCTGTTAGGTCTATACCATTTCTGTCTTTTATCGAGCCCATCTTTGCTTGAAAAGTTCCCTTGATAGCTCTAATTTTCTTGAAGAGATCTCTAGTCTTTCCCATTCTGTTGTTTTTCTCTATTTCTTTGCATTGATAACTGCAGAAAGGTTTCTTATCTCTTTTTGCTATTTTTTGGAACTCTGCATTCAGATGCTTATAGCACCTGACATTTAAGAGCATTGAGTGAAATTAGTTCTCTACCATACTGCTTAGATGAAATAACAGTAATTTTTAGACATTAATAATTGCTTTCCTGAAGTTTCCAAAATCATTAAAATATTTAGTTTACTAAATTATTTTCAGCTCTAACAATGTTAAAAAGAAATAATGATATATCCTCAAGGTGTATTTCCATTTTTTTTTGTCTTGATACTTTAAAGAGAATGAGACAAACTTGAATATATGACCAAAAATGTCATCTCATACCATAGCTAGTCAATGAACATTTCTCAATTATCCATAAGTTGTTGAAGCTTCTAGAAAAAATAGTGCTGACTTGATATTAAACAGAATATCCACTTAGCTTAAATAAAGGTTCATTAACTTCTTCTTCTAATTCAAAATAATTCTGGGTTCTCTGGATTTCCCAAAACTGTTTTTCAGCTGTGCCCAATGAGGCACTTGACCTAGAGCTCCCCTAGAGCATTCTTTTACCTAAAACTTGAGAAAATTTGTTTCTTGGTCATGTATCCTGTTTACTGCACACATGCATGTCAGTAGAGGTGAGTGGAGTGTGAGCTACAATGAATCCATACATTTAGCATCACACTCTCATCAATGATAAAAAGTGCAAATGCTCCTGCTATATGTTGTGCCTCAGGAAGCTTCATGGTGCAAGGGGTGGAGAGTGACACAGGCTGGGGTCAAGGTCAGAGGCTAACTGTTCCAGGGCAAAAGTCTATGCCTGTCTCCTACTCTTTAAGATCCTAGTTCATGTGACTTCACATAACAGGCTGTTAGCTCCTCACCCTGGTCATTCAACAGGTGTTCACTGTTCTTGGACCCAGGCATGGGTGTACCTACACAATTAGAAAAGTTTAATTCTTATTTTAAGCCAGGTGGGCTGTCATTGAACTTGAATGGAATACATACATAATCTTACACATGTAATGGTGATAAATGGCCTATAATATTCTAACATATTTCAGGGAGTGAAAGTGAAGTGTTAGCAATAAGTCATATCTGACTGTTTGGGGCTGCATGGACTATAGCCCACCAATCTTCTCTGTCCATGGAATTCTCCAGGGAAGAATACTTGAGTGGATTTTCATTCCCTTCTCCAGGGGATCTTCCTGTCCCAGGGATAAACCCAGCTCTCCCATCTGAGCCAGCAGGGAAGAAAAGTCCACAAATTTTATGAAAAATGAGAAAGAAATGTACTTGTCTTATGCTTAGGCAATATCACTCAATGTTATGTCAGGATAATCATTAGAATTAAAAGTATACTCTCTTCCACACACAAAATAGTTCATTCTACCAAAGCATATTCATGAGTGAATTTGGCTTTGAAGATGGTTTATCTCAAAACACATTTAGTGAATTAGAAAAATTGTGAAATCAATAAAAATTAAAAGCCAAATATCAGAAAATTTGAAAACTATGCTTTAGTTATATGTATTCCATTAAGCATACTTTTCATTTACCTATTTGTTTCTACCCTGGACGCTTGATTCTTTTATCTGCTTTGTGACAAAGCATATATATCTTTCTGATCTTGACACATCTTTGACAGAGTTGAAGAGAAACATGAATCGAAAACTTGAGAGAAATATATGAATTTTACTTTTAAGACCCTCGTGGGTATATGACTGAATTTCCTGATGATAGATTCAAATCAGCCTTTTTCTGGCTGAAAAGTACCAAGAGAGAGAAAGACGAATGCTATAGACAGACTAATAGATAATAGGTGACAGTAGTTGATAGAGATTAATTTATCTGAGGTGGTTTGCTAAATGATTCAGAAAATTTATTATTTTACATTAGCTGGCAATCATCTAATAAGAAATGGTACATTTTGTTAACACTTTTGAAAATCAAATTAAGGAAATGGCAGTAAGCCTTATAGCTACTAGTTGAACTAGTTTTCACACAGAAGCTGTTATCACAGGCTACCTGCTTAAACACTGGGCCTTTCACAGGGGCTGTGGAGGTGAGACATGAGAAGAGAAGTTTGTAGAGTGAACAGATAGTGCCCCTAGAATAAAGCGAATGGTGGGAGTTCCCTGGTAGCACAACCATTGGATTCCAGGCTTTCATTGCTGTGGCCTGGGTTCAGTCCCTCGTTGAGGAACTGAGATCTTGAAAGCCATAGGCCACGACTGAAAAAAAAGAGGAGGTTCTCTAAAGGATCTCTATAAAAAATAAAATTAAAAACAGAGAGCATGGTGAAAAGTCCTTACTGCCTTGTGATTAGATCACTGTTTCAAATGGGTCAGGGATGCAGAAATGTGAGCTCGTGCTTGCATCCCTGCCCAGGTAAAATTTTCATTCTCAGCACATTCTTCAGTGATTTAGGTTTCTCAGATTCCTCAGGAAATGTTCCTTTTTGAGGTCAGTCAGGGTAGAAAATGGCTGAGTTGCATCCAGGGTTTCGTCTAGAGTTGAATGAGAACATCGGTTTTAAGAAGGAAGAATCTAATGAGTTTAAAACATAAGTAATGGGAGTCCAACATTGTTGGCATACTTATAAAAAAATAAAGTCATAGAGGTTCATAAAATCCTGAGGAGAAAGTTGAGACTTCCCACAGACTGAGATCATATTATTGAACCCATTTTGTTTCAAACTCAAGGAAAAAGAAAACCAACTTTATACGTTACTGAGCAATATATTGAGAAAAAACAAACAAACTTTTTTTGAATTAATTATAACTGCCATTTTATTATATATGATACAGCTAAGATGTAAGAAAAATTTCCTCTCTCCTTAACAGCAGCTCAGATAACGCAGAGATTCATTTTACTTGCATAATAATATTCTCATTTCCAATGAAAGGTCCAGGATGGCCTTTACTAGAAAAAGAATCCATTTTTTTACAGCTCCTTTTCCTGGGGTGATGCTCGTATGAAGTGGATTTTGAAGCACATTTGTGTTCCAGCCACAGTGATGAAAAAGAGTGTTGAGGAAATGGTGTTATTACTATAAACACACAATTGATAAGGTGTACATAGTACCTTTGTTCATATTCTGATTATCAAAATGGCTGCACAGCTGTACCTGCTGCAAGAAACTCTGAAAATGTGGTTTCCGATGAATGGGTGTGTATATGGCTAAAATTCAAGAGGAGAGGATGCTCTATTTTCAAAAAGGAAAGGGAGAAATGGGAAATTGGGGTTATTTGCAGTTCAAAGTAGGAGCCCATGCATTATCATTAAATAATTAAACTGCCAGTGAATAAAAAATGGCATTGACATCCAATTTTCTCCATGTGTCTGTAACTGTAGTCTTATTTTTTGACTGTTCTTTTCTGAGAAGCAAGCCTCCATCCCCTGATGTAATGTTTGTCTGGCAGCATCATGGTAGCTCCAGGTTCTCCTTAAACATGTTGTTTAAAAAATGAGTAACCCAGTATAGATGTGGAAGAATGCTGAATATTACAGAGAGGTTCTAGTATAATTTTGTTTCATTTTTACAAGTTAGAGAAGCATACACTAGATTGAGCTAAAATGGAGTGGACAAATTGATTTTGATATCTGATCTTTAGTTTGTTTCGAGTATTCTACCCTGAAAGAACAGGCAATATTCATGCAACAAATGTGAAAGCAAAGGCAAATAAAGCAAGCAGAAAGGATAAAGCTTATTTTCTGCTTAGCTTTTATTTAAAACTTTTTTTAAAATTCATTGCATATTAACCAAACTGACCTAATGGAAGTGACAGTGGAAACATTCTATGATCAAAATTTAAACATTTTTATCATCTTAAAACTTTCCAAGAATAACATTGCTTAATGAATTTAATCATTTAACATATGCTTTCAGGTGAGTAGGCAAATAGTTGTAGTTCTCATTTTCCTTTTACTTAAAAAAAAATTATAACTCTTTCTATAAATTCTTATTGCATTTTAAAACACAGATCCAATATTTATTATTTATCTGATAGTATACTTTAAAAATAAAATATTGAATTTAGAGTATTTAAAATTTTAGGAGTGATGGAAGATACTTCTTGTCTATAGACTGCTGTTTATTTTAAACAAAAACACATCCACAAATTTCTTCTCACATATACTCTTTTGCTTCAATATCTACTCCAAACTCACTTAAAAGATTTTGGTGCTGCTACTGCTGCTATGTCACTTCAGTCGTGTCTGACTCTGTGCAACCCCATAGACAACAGCTCACCAGGCTTCCCCATACCTGGAATTCTCCAGGCAAGAACACTGGAGTGGGTTGCCAAAAGATTTTAAGATATTTCAAATCTAAAATTATTGGAAAAGTACTATTTTCCAATTGAGAAAAATCTGAATATATACAGAATTCTTTCCAATACTAGATTAAAAAAAAATTACACTCTCATGTTGTAGCAGAAGGATAAAACCTTGCATTTCTTCTAAATGGTTGTATCTGTGTATGTGTGTGAAGGTGCTTGTGTGTTGAAGAGATCATTAAATGGAATTTGCTATTTTTCACTCTGCAAAATAGCAAAATTTATTATTTTGCAATCTCTATTGACAGAGATCCTAAAGGACTTTTTACAAAGCAAGGGTTAGCAAGTTCTCCTGTGTTTACAAATGAGGTGCTCCATCCCCATTGGGAGCCTTACAAAGGGGTTTTCCTAAATTATTATTCTTGAGGTTTTTGACTAAATATCAACTTACATATACAAAAACATTGAGGGAGAAAAACTTCAGAGAAAGTAAATTTGGGGAAAATTGCTCCAGTGATGAGGGAAAAAGAGTCAGTTCTTTTAACTCCAGGACTATTGAGGTCTTGATATTTTTTATTTAAGTCATGTTTAAGGGAAGAGAAATGCAAGAAGACTTGACTAACACTTCTCTGTGTTAGCAGAGAAGGAGGTGGGCACATGTGTGGGAGCAGCTACATGTTCACCCTTTACTGAGGTAGTTCAGTCACTCAGTCTTGTTTGACTCTTTGCGACCCCATACATTGCAGCACACCAGGTTTCTCCGTCCATCACCAACTTCCAGAGTGTGTCAAATTCATGTCCATGAGTCAGTGATGCCATCCAACCATCTCACCTTCTGGTGTTCCCTTTTCTGTGCCTTAAATCTTTCTCAGGAAAGGAGTCTTCGGCAAAGAGTCAGTTCTCTGATTCGAATGGCCAAAATATTGGAGAATAATCTTCAGCATCAGTCCATCTAATGAATATTCAGGATTGATTTCCTTTTGGATTGCCTGCTTTGATCACTGTGCAGTCTAAGGTAAGCTCAAGAGTCTTCTCCAACACTATAGTTCAAAAGCATCAGTTCTTTGGCACTTAGTTTTCTTTATAGTTCAAATCTGATATCCATACATAACTAATGGAAAAACCATAACTTTGACTAGATCGAACTTTATCAGCAAAGTAATGTCTCTGCTTTTTAATATGCTGCGTAGGTTTGTCATAGCTTTACTTCCAAGGAGCAAGTGTCTTTCAATTTCATGGCTGGAGTCACTAACTGCAGTGATTTAGGAGCCCAAGAAAGCAAAATCTGTCACTGTTTCCATTGTTTTCCCATCTATTTGCCATGAAGTGATGGGACTGGATGTCATAATTTTAGTTTTTTAAATGTTGAGTTTTAAGCCAGTTTTTTTCACTCCTCTCTCCCATTTTGATCAAGAGGCTCTTCAGTTCCTCTTCTCTTTCTGCTGTAAATCTGGTGTCATCTGCATATCTGAGGTTATTGATATTTCTCCTGGCAATCTTGATTCCAGGTGGTGCTTCAAACAACCTGGTATTTCATATAATGTACTCTGTTTATAAGTTAAATAAACTGGGTGACAATATACAGCCTTGGTGTGCTCCTTTCCCAATTTGGAGCCAGTCCATTGTTCCATGTCCCATTCTAAATGTTGCTTCTTGACCCACATACAGATTTCTCAGGAGGCAGGTTAGGTGGTCTGGTATTTCCATCTCTTGAAGCGTTTTCCACAGTTTGTTGTGATCTATGCAGTCAAAGTCTTTAGCCTAGCCAATAAGGCAGAAGCAGATGCTTTTTGGAACTCTCTTGCTTTTTAAATGATCAATGGATGTTGGCAATTTGATATCTGGTTCCTCTGCATCTTCTAAATCCAACTTGAACATATGGAAATTTTTGGTTCATATACTGTTGAAGCCTGATTTGGAGAATACTGAGCATTCATTTACTAGTGTGTGAGATGAGAGACATTGTGTGGTAGTTTGAGCATTCTTTGACATTGCCTTTCTTTGAAATTGGAATGAAAACTGATATTTTCCAGTCTTGTGACCAGTGCTGAGTTTTCCAAACTTGCTGGCATACTGAGTGCAGCACTTTCACAGTATCATCTTTTAGAGTTTGAAACAGCTCAACTGGAATTCCATCACCTTCACTAGCTTTGTTCATAGTGATGCTTCCTAAGGCTCACTTGACTTCACATTCCAGGATGTCTGGCTCTAGGTGAGTGATCACACCATCATGATTATCTGGGTCATGAAAACCTTTTTTGTTTAGTTATTCTGTGTATTCTTGCAACCTCTTCTTAATATATTCTGTTTCGGTTAGGTCCCTACCATTTCTGTCCTTTATTGAGCCCATATTTGCATTAAATGTTCTCTTGGTATCTCTAATTTTCTTGAAGTGATCTCTAGCCTTTCTTATTTTATTGTTTTCCTCTATTTCTTTGCATTGATCATTGAGAAAAGACTTTCTTATCTCTCCTTGCTATTCTCTGGAATTTTGCATTCAGATGGGTATAGCTTTCCTTTTAGCCTCTTTTTCTTTTCTCAGCTGTTTGTAAGCCCTCCTTTGACACTCATTTTGCCTTTTTGCATTTCTTTTTCTTGAGGATTATGTTGATTACTGCCTCCTTTACAATGTCACGAACCTCCATCCATAGTTGTTGTTTAGGCACTCTGTCTATCAGATCTAATCCCTTGAATCTATTTGTCACTTCTACTGTAAAATCATAAGGAAAATTGATTTAAGTCATACCTGAATGATCTAATGATTTTCCTCACTTTCTTTACGTCTGAATTTTATAATAAGGATTCTTGATCTGAGTCACAGTCAGCTTCCAGTCTTGTTTTGGATGACTGTATAGAGCTTCTCCATCTTCAGCTACAAGGAATATAATCAAGCTGATTTTTTTATTGAGCATCTGTTGATGTCCATGTGTAGAGTCTTCTCTTGTGTTGTTTGATGAGGATGTTTACTTTGACCAGTGCATTATCTTAGAAAAAGTGTGAGCCTTGGCCCAGTTTCATTCTTTACTCCAAGGCCAAACTTGCCTGTTATTCCAGGTATCTCTTGAAAAGCCCTTTTTGGGTGTTAGTGCTGGAAGGTCTTGTGGTCATCCTAGAACCATTCACCTTCAGCTTCTTGGCATTAGTGTTTGGGTTATAGACTTGGGTTGCTATGATATTGAACTTTTTGCCTTGGAAATGAACAGAGATCATTGTGTCATTTTCAGATTGCACTCAAAGACTCTTTTGTTGACTATGAGGACTATTCCATTTCTTCAAAGGGATTCTTGCCCACTATAGTAAATATAATGGTCATCTGAATTAGATTCACCTATTCCAGTCCATTTTAGTTTACTGCTTCATAAAATGTATATTTTCACTCTTGCCATCTCCTGCTTGACCACTTACCATTTACTTTTATTAATGGACCTAACATTCCAAGTTCTTATGTAATATAGTTCTTTACAGCATTTGTCTTTACTTCCATCACCAGACACAAAACAACTGGCCATTGTTTTCACTTTGGCTCCATCTCTTCATTCTTTTTGAAGTTATTTCTCCACTCTTTTTCAGTAGCATATTAGGCACCTACCTACCTGGGGAGTTTATCTTTCAGTGTCATATATTTTTGCCTTTTCATACTGTACATGGGGTTCTCAACGCAAGAATACTGAAGCAGTTTGCCATTCGCTTCTCCAGTGGACCATGTTTTGTCAGAACTCTCTGCTATGACCTCTCTGTTTTGGGTGGCCCTACAGAGCATGGCTCATATTTTTGTTGAGTTAGACAAGATCGTGGTCTATGTGATCAGTTTTGTTAGGTTCCTGTGACTATGTTTTTCATTCTGTATGCCCAGTGATGAATAGGATAAGAGGCTTATGGAAGCCTTCTAATGGGAGAGACTGACCGTGGGGGAAAGTGATTCTTGTTCTTATCTTCATTAAAACTTCAATCTAATTTTCTGTTGATGGATGGGGCTGTGTTCCCTCCCTATTGTTCGGCCTGAGACCTCCACCACAGACTCCTGGATACTGACCTGGATATCCACCAGAGACTTCTGGATACTTACAGGCAAGTCCAGCTCAGTGTCTGTGTGGACACTGCTTCTTTCTCCTGGCTCCTGGTGCACACAAGGTTTTGCATGTGCCCTCCAAGAATCTGTTTCCCACCATATTGTATGTTCTACCTTAATGACCTTAAATTGGGCAAATACATAGTCCTCAAGAATGGCAGATTCTGCAGCCAAAGAGGCCACAGTGCTGGCCTTCAACTCTGTGTTTCTGTTGAACAGAGCCTGGCTTTGCTCCATGCCAGTGCCACTGCCACCACCTCTCAGCACTGCCATCTTATAACCAAGAGCCAGTCCCTTACTGTAGTAAGGTTGCATGTCTTCCTCCAAGACAAGCAGGTACCACAAAGAATGCACTGTGAAAGACTCTCTTATCAGGAATCCGCTCCAGGAATCCTGAACAGAAAGATATTCTGAAGATATTCTGGCATCTGTCCCCAGGATAGATTCTGAAGAGGTTTGTACAAGGACACTATTTAATTGGAAATTCCAAGGAATCCAATAAAATATAATACAAACATTGTCTTTTATGGTGTGAAATCCAGTGTGAATGTTTATGCCCCCATATAGGACACATGTTGGAATTCACGTGCCAGTGTGATGGTATTAGGAGGTGATTAGATCATAAGGGCAGAACTTTTAGGAGTGAAATTGATGCCCTTATAAGAGGCCTGGGAGAGATCTCTTGCCCCTCCAACAAGTGAAAACAAAATGAGAAGTCAGAAATGTGAACCTTGGAAGAGGACTGTCACCAAAATCTAACCAACTTGATCTTGGATGTCCATCCCTTAGAATTGTGAGAGACAAATTTCTGGAATTTATAAACTACTCAGCCTGTCTTTTGTTATATCAGCCAGAATCACTGAAGAAGATCAGTACCAAGAATCAGTGTTGTTTCAGTAACCAGTCCTAAAAATGAAGCACCTTTGGAATGGCAGAGGCTGAAAGAGTTTGGAGATGTATGTTAGAAGAGTCTACCTTGTGAAAGGACTTTAAAAACAGTTCTGTTGAAGGCCTCAAAGGGAAAGAGCACTGATCCTGAAAAGCCTCAAAATTCAAAGAGAAAATCTAGGTGGTCATGAACAGAAAGTTTGTAGAGATATGAGTGGTGAAGGCCATATTTATGAAGTCCTGGATGGAAATGAGGAAAGTGCTATTGTACAAAAGGAAATTATACTGGATATAGTGGATCAGTCATTGGTGTTTTGCAGTAACAGAAAACATGGCTGCAACTGTGTTTGTGTCCTGGTGTTTGTGAAAGATAGGACTTGTGAGCAATGTGATCAGATGCTTGATTGAAACTTTTTCTAAGAAATGCATTGAAGGTTTCTTGGCTTGTTTTCTCTTGGATGCTTACAGTAAAATTTGACTAGACAAGTGACTTAAAGATAAATTTTTCTTTCATGAAAATTGAAACAAAATTTAAAAATTTGAAAAATCCCCATACTATAAAAAATGAGAAAGCATGGTGGGAAGAGAACCCAAAAGGTGCAGTCAGGTTGTCCCTTTGATAAGGAGACCAGTGAGGGTTTGAACCATGGGCTTCCTCAGCCACCCTAAAGAAAAACATCCAGTTTTAACTGAAGGGGAAAGAAGTAGGAAGGGACAAAGTGCTAAATTTTACAGGATAGTGCTATAGAGCTGATCAGCTATTAGCATGTGATATTCTTTAAGAAAAAGAAATAAACAATCCCCGAGGGGATCCAGAGATCATTAGGGCTGCCTTCTTCTGCTGGTTTCAAAGTAGAAGAGTGCACCTCAGATTTCAACAGTCCTTATTGTCCCCTAGCGCCACCCCAGGGATTAGCTAATCCACCTAGGTTCTGAAGGATGGATCTGTCTGGAGCTGTGGGTTCAAGATCCAGCCAGATAGACTCCTCCAGGGCAATGACCAATGGAGATATGAGGACAGAGCCATTCCCACAACCTCTGGCTCACCAGCATGCAATTCACATCTGGGAGAGCACGCAATATGGATTTGATGGTAAAATCAAAAGTCTACTTGAATTCAACCACCTCATTAGAACTGATTCTAATGAGTTCATTTTTATAGCTGAATGATATTCATTGTGTATGTGTATCACAACTTCCTTATGTATTAATCTGCCAATGGATATCTAGGTTGATTCCACATCCTAGCTATTGTAAATAGTGTTGCAATGAACATTGGGATATATGTGTCTCTTTCAGTTCTGGTTTCCTTGGAGGACATATGCACAACAGTGGGACTGCTGGTTTGTATGGTATTTTTATTCCTAGTTTTAAAAGGAATGTCCATACTGTTCTCCATAGAAGCTGTATCAGTTTGCATTCCCACCAACAGTATAAGAAGGTACTCTTTTCTCCAAACTCTCTCCAGACTATTTTAGAGTGAAGTAAATCAGAAAGAGAAAGATAAATATCATATATTAACACATATTTGTGGAACCTAGAAACATGATACAAATGATCTTATGTGTAGGGTAGCAAAGGAGACACAGACATAAAGAACATACTTTTGGACACAGTGCAGGAAGGAGAGGGTGGCATGATTTGAGAGAATATAATTGAAACACATACATTACCATATGTAAAGCAGATAGCCAGTGAGAGTTTGAAGTATGATGCAGGGTACCCAAAGCCAGTGGCACAGCCAGCTCTGTGCCAACCTGGAAGCATGGAGTGGGGAGAGAGGTAAGAGAGAGTTCAGGGAGGGAGGGGGTACGTGTACATCTATGGTGAGTTCATGTTGATGCATGGCAAAAACCATCACAATATTGTAAAACAATTATGCTCCAATTAAAATAATAATTTAAAAAGTCTACCTAAATAATATAACTATAGGGCTACTAGAATGGGGGAATGTTTTAGTCATCCGTACATTCATTAACAATTTTTAAGTTTTAGGTACTTGCTATATAATGCTCCTGCTGTTGCTGCTAAGTCGCTTCAGTCATGCCCAACTCTGTGCGACTCCATAGATGGCAACCTACCAGGCTCTCCCATCCCTGGGATGCTCCAGGCAAGAACACTGGAGTGGATTGTCATTTCATTCTCCAATGCATGAAAGTGAAAAGTGAAAGTGAAGTTGCTCAGTCGTGTCTGACTCTTAACGACCCCATGGACTGCAGCCCACCAGGCTCTTCTGTCCATGGGATTGTCCAAGCAAAAGTACTGGAGTGGGGTGCCATTGCCTTCTCCATGATATGTAGTAGTAAACAAACAAACAAACCAAGAAACCACTTAACTTTATAATCTATATAGGAAAACTACCATTAATTAAATGATCCTTCAAAAAATGAATAATTATAACTGTGTTAAGCATTTGATTGAGATCTGTTTATTCAAGAGAACTGTTAGTCAAGGGAACAATAATTTAACTGATATATGAAGAAAATCAAACTATTAGCTAGGAATTAAAAAGGAAGACAATATTCTAAGAAGAAGAAAAAGCAAATACATGTTTTTCTAAAGAGAGGAAAGGAAGAAAAGAAGTGGATATTGTTATACTTGGGAGTACATGGATGATGATTGTCAAGAGATAAAGCTAAGTGGGTGATGTGATCTTCTGAGCAGGTTTTGTGGGGTTTTGTCATTTATTATTATTATTTTTAAATTTTTATTTTTACTTTATTTTGCTTTACAATACTATATTGGTTTTGCCATACACTGACATGAATCAGCCACAAGTGTACATGAGTTCCCAATCCTGAAACCCCTTCCCACCTCCCACCCCATATCATCTCTCTGAATCATCCCCGTGCACCAGCCCCAAGCATCCTGAGTCCTGTAATTCTTGTTGTGGTTGTTCAGTTGCCCATGGGCTACAGCACGCCAGACCTCTTTGTCCCTCACCGTCTTCTGAAGTTTGCCCAAGTTCATGTCCGTTATATCAGTGATACCATCCAACCATCTCATCCTGACACCCTCTTCTCCTTATGTCCTCAATTTTTGCCAGCATCAGGAAATTTTCCAATGAATCAGCTGTTTGTATCAGATGACCAAAATACTGGAGTTTCAGTTTCTGCATCAGTCTTTCCAGTGAGGATTTGGGTTGATTTCCCTTATGAGTGACTGGTTTGATCTTGCTGCTCAAAAAACTCTCAGCAGTCTTCTCCAGCATAACAATTTAAAGATATCAATTCTTAGGCACTGTTGATTTTTAACTATTTGAGCAATAAAAATCAACTAAGATGTTAAAGCAAGTGTTCTGCATGAACAGATGAACATTCTAATAAATTTCCCCAAGGAGATAACATGCAATATAAATGTAGTACCTCATACAAGTGTTCACATTACGGTATTGTTAGTAGGTATACAGAAGAATATTTGAACTAATTGCATGTTTTGGAGGTGAAAAAATAAAGTTATAGTATATTAAAAGTTATAGGGACTTTCCTGGTGTGCTAGTGGTTGGAATTCCTCCCTATCATTTCAAAAAGCATAGGTTCAATCCTTGGTTGGGGACCTAAGACCCCAATGTCATGCAGTGCAGACAATGTAAATTAATACATAAAAAATTAAAAATACTTCAAAAAACAGGGAAAAATATTTGGGATCCTGGCTAGTGCAAAGGAAGTTAACTGAGATGAAAGACTGGGATAATGTCTCACTGAAAACTGTAGTATGTTCTGAGAGACAGGGGAGCACTGTGTACAGGGAAGCAGGCAATAGTCTCTTGTCTGCTTTAAGTATCTGGACAACTAGGTCCACCAAACATGATGCCCATCTGCTAAGGGTCTGGCCGTCACCTGGCTTCATCACTTCTGTCCTCTGATTCTTCATATTTCTTAGAGCATTGCTCTGTGTTGACCACTTGTCACTGGATCCTTAATGAACATTGGTCATAAACCATGTGAATCATGTTTCTAGTCTAACACGAGACCAGGTCTTCCTTCTGATTCTTTAATGTCTTTGCTAATGACTCACATAAATAATTTTTTATACCTTTCTTACACCTCTGTCCACCTGACATAACTTCTCACTTGGTTTTCTTCTCAAATACATTATTCCGTTGCTTTCAATAAACTATTCATCAGTCTAATGTAAAAATACTCAATATTTACAGTGACAAACAGATGTAGTCACTGGACTACACCATAAAACAGAAAGTATTAATATTCTAGAGTGTTGGTGAAGATAAATTAACAAGACAATAAGTTAAGTAGTATGCTTGATGATGATAAAAATATATGGCAAAAATGTAAAACAAGAGATAAGGTTTGTTCAAGTGGGAGCTTGAAATTTCAAATAGGTTAAAAAATTGCGGTGGGTTGTCACATAAGACCTAAGATTATACATGTTTACAAGTGATTCTAAAATATGAAAGACTTAAATATTTTATTTAATTTTTAAAAATAAATTTAAATTTTCTATATTTACTTTTAAAATCTTAATTTTCAAGAAAAAGAAAACAGAATTAATATATAGATTTGATTGTGGTTATTGATATCTTAAAAAACAAGGAACACCTAGGTTCTTTGGAAATTAAGAAAGTAACATGTGGCTCCATGTTTTACACAGATGTTGTGGTGGTCCTAGAAGCTCCCAGACCATTACCATTGAGCAGCATTTTACTCGTTCACTTTTTTACTTTCTATTTCTATCTAGTATGCATCTAACTGAAGAAAATGAACTATGCATGCTGTAGTTTGTCATTGTTGAAATATATCACGTTAGTAGTTGAATCTAGTCAAGGCTATGGTTTTTCCAGTGGTCATGTATGGATGTGAGAGTTGAAGAAGGCTGAGTGCCAAAAAATTGATGCTTTTGAACTGTGGTGTTGGAGAAGACTTTTGAGAGTCCCTTGGGCTGCAAGGAGATCCAGCCAGTCCATTCCGAAGGAGATCAGCCCTGGGATTTCTTTGGAAGGAATGATGCTAAACATGAAACTCCAGTACTTTAACTACCTTATGCGAAGAGTTGACTCATTGGAAAAGACTCTGATGCTGGAAGGGATGGGGGGCAGGAGGAGAAAGGGATAACAGAGGATGAGATGGCTATATGGCATCACTGACTCAATGGACGTGAGTTTGACTGAACTCCGGGAGATGGTGATGGACAGGGAGGCCTGGCGTTCTGAGATTTATGGGGTCGCAAGGAGTCGGACATGACTGAGTGAGTGAACTGAACTGAACTGAGCGATTGAGTAGGTAATCAAGAATAGAGAAAGTTACAGGATTTGGAAATACTTTAAGAATGATTTGGTGGAAGAAAAAAGAGAGTGTGCTCTTAAGAATGAGGCTGCAATGACTATACTGCAAGTTATAGGCACACAATGGGCAGGGACTGGGGTACTTATCATTTATTAAACTCATTCTTGCAATGTCTTTGGAAAAGCTTATATAAACTCTGATTTTTTATATTTCTTATTCTGTCATGTGTGTGATTAACAACACATAATTTGGACTTTAACTTTTGCATAAAGGACAGAAAGGTTAATTCAACAAGGTTTTTTGAAATATAAAAAGTCATCTAATAAATCTCAGCCTCTAATAAATCTCAGCCTCATGGAAACACCTCAGGGAAATTGGAAATTATAGTAGAAATGCTGCTCTCCATCATTACAGAGTTGTACTCAACAGACTAAGAAAGCATATTAAAACACAATGAAACAAGGGTAAAATGAATGTTTCACACAAATAGAAGCAAACTTAGGGAAGATAATATGGCAGAAAAAACTCTCAAAACTTGCACATTTCTTTCATTAAGACTATCAGATAAATTTTCACTGAGATATTTCTTTTTGTTTTGGTTTCTGAATTAAAATAAGTTTCATCTGTTCAATTGTTGGTTTTCTCCTTGGATTTAAAATGCAACCTAATCAGTGTTCTATATTTTTGCATTAAATGCTAACATTTAGGAATTACAGACAGTGTATAAGAAGAAGCCTCCATACGGAAGTATAAATAATTCATGGGTAGTGTGTTTTGTACTGTCTCATAGGGGATATAAACTTGACACTCTTCAAGGTGAGCATCATGATTAATTATTGTTAAAATGTTAAATGAGAGGCTTCTATTTTTTTTTTCTTTTTCCCTGAAAAAGCAATGCATGTGCAGAGAAATTATTTCGGTAGCTTGTCCCTTTGTGTATTTGGATGGATTGACCAAAGGGACGTAATTACTTTTAGATAGTGATACATAGGGAATGAGGGCGATGGGGAGTCCATGCAGCCAGTGGAACCTGAGTGTTAGGGATACACCCTGAGTCAACCTGAACAGCTACAGAGATAATAAAATGAAACACCAGAGCTATGATAGAGGTTGATGAATTGTTGAACTGCAGGAAATATTCTAGAGAGAGACTTTGCATGATTAATAAACAGTAAGAACTTTTCTCCTGGTATTAACCCTCTAAAATTATATTTCTGAAATGTCATGGTTTAGCATTTTAATGCATTTTAAAGTTGTATTTTTAACATCCCTGTGTATATAATAGTATGTTTAAACAAATGATTTTTATTATAGTTTCCTTGGATCCCTGTATTTAGGAAACCCAAAGAATGAAATACTGAGGGCGATTGGGAGTCCATGCAGCCAGTGGAACCTGAGTGTTAGGGATACACCCTGAGTCAACCTGAACAGCTACAGAGATAATAAAATGAAACACCAGAGCTATGATAGAGGTTGATGAATTGTTGAACTGCAGGAAATATTCTAGAGAGAGACTTTGCATGATTAATAAACAGTAAGAACTTTTCTCCTGGTATTAACCCTCTAAAATTATATTTCTGAAATGTCATGGTTTAGCATTTTAATGCATTTTAAAGTTGTATTTTTAACATCCCTGTGTATATAATAGTATGTTTAAACAAATGATTTTTATTATAGTTTCCTTGGATCCCTGTATTTAGGAAACCCAAAGAATGAAATACAACTTAAATAATTTCCTTATTTACTTTGTGATGATCAGATTTGTGCAACATAAGCTTATTCATATTATCCTAAAATAGATGTTTTTCTTTTAAATTATTTTGATGAACAGCTAGAAAACAGAAGACTTTTAGGGCATTACAGTTATTCTACCCTGTAACACAGTGGTAGATACATATCATTACACATTTGTTAAAATCTACAGAAGGTACCCCTTCATGGATTACAGCCTTGTCATAATGAAGGGGCTGATATAACTCAATGAAGCTATGAAACATGAAACCCAAAATAGACTGCTCCAGCCATTCAGGGCCAACCAAAATGTCATAATGAAGAGTTCTGACAAAACATGGTTCACTGGAGGAAGAAATGTAAGGTAAAAGGTAAAAGCAAAGTCTGATGCTGTAAACACAAAACAAAAAATTTAAAAAATAAATAAATAAAATATTGCATATTGTTAAGTCCATGAATCAAAGTAAATTAGGAATCAGTGAACTAAAGTGGATAGAAATGGGAAATTTTAATTTGGATGACTATTATGTTTATTACTATGAGCAAGAATCCCTTAGATGAAACAGAGTAAGCCCTCATAGTCAACAAAAGAGTCTGAAATGCAGCACTTGGGTGCAGTCTCAAAAATGCCAGGATGATCTTGGTTCATTAAAAGGCAAAACATTTACAAGGCAAAACAAGTTTCCAAGTCTATGCCCCAACCACTGGTGCTGAAAAAGCTGAATTTGACTGGTTCTATGAATAACTAAAAGTCTTTTGTAGAATTAACACCAAAAAAAGTGTCCTTTACATCATAGAGGATTGGAATGCAGAAGTAGGAAGTCAAAAGATACCCAGAGTAACAGGTAAGTTTGGTCTTGGTACAAAATGAAGCAGGGCAAAAGCTAACAGAGCTTTTCAAGAGTAAGACACTGGTCATAAGAAACACCCCCTTCCAATGACACAAGAGATAACTGTACACATGGGCATCATCAAATAGTTAATTTCAAATCAGATTGATTATATTCTTTGCAGCTGAAGATGTAAAAGCGCTATACAGTTCCCCTGGAGCTGATGGTGTCTGAGATCATGAACTCCTTATTGCAAAATTCAGACTTAAATTGAAGAAAGAAAGGTAAATAACTAGACCTATCAAGTTTGGCCTAAATAAAATCTCCTGTGATTAGATGGTGTAGACGATAAATAGATTCAAGGGATTAGACTGAATAGACAGAGTATCTGAAGAACTATGGACTGATATTTGTAACATTGTAAAGGAGGTGGTGATCAAAACCATCCACAAGAAAAAGAACTGCAAGAAGGCAAACTGGTTGTTTGAGGATACTTTAAAAATGGCTGAGGGAAGAAGAAAGGTGAAAGACAATAGAGAAAGGGAAATAAATATAAAACTAAATGCAGAGTTCCAGAGAA
>SJYC01053317.1:0-16159 GCA_006408675.1 Madoqua kirkii | reverse complement strand
CTTTTTTTTTTTTGAGTTTTTACAGAGATTGCATTTATTTGTAGATTGCTTTTGGTTGTATGGATACTTTAATACTGATTTTCTTTTTCTATTTTACAATACTGTATTGGTTTTGCCATACATTGACATGAATCAGCCACAGGTGTACACGATCTCCCAATGCTGAAGCCACCTCCCACCTCCCACCCCACACCATCTCCCCGGATCATCCCGTACACCAGCCCCAAGCATCCTGTATCCTGTATTGAACATAGACTGGCGCTTCATTTCTTATATGATAGTATACATGTTTCAGTGCCATTCTCCCAAATCATCCCACCCTCTCCCTCTCCCTCAGAGTCCAAATGTCTGTTCTGTACCTCTGTGTCTCTTATGTTGTCTCACTTACAGGGTCATCATTACTATCTTTCTAAATTCCATATATATGTGTCAGTATATTGTATTGGTGTTTTTCTTTCTGGCTTACTTCACTCTGTATAATCAGCTCCAGTTTCATCCATCTCATTAGAACTGAGTCAAATTTATTCTTTTTAAGGGCTGAGTAATACTCCATTGTGTATATGTACCACAGCTTTCTTATCCATTCATCTGCTGATGGGCATCTAGGTTGTTTCCATGTCCTGGCTATTATAAACAATGCTGCAATGAACATTGGGGTACATGTGTCTCTTTCAATCAGAATGCTTTCCAAAAAACTGACTCTGAGAAGATGCCAGTATACAAGCATCTTTGTGTAGCCTCACAGGAATGGCAGCCTATGTCCATGTTTATTATGTAGTCCTGGGAGCCAAAGGTCCATACCCGTGCTATCCAACAGGGTAGTCACCAGGGATAGATGACTATTTATACTTTAATTTTAGGGAATTAAAATTAAATAAATTTAAAAATTCATTCTTTCAGTTGCACAAGCAAAGAAGATTGAGCACAGAAGAATTGATGCTTTTGAATTGTGGTGTGGGAGAAGAGTCTTGAGAGTCCTTGGACAGCAAGGAGATCAAATCAGTCAACCCTAATCAAAAAGTGGGCAAAAGAACTAAACAGACATTTCTCCAAAGAAGACATACAGATGGCTAATAAACACACAAAAAGATGCTCAATATCATTCACTATCAGAGAAATACAAATCAAAACCACAATAATGTATCATTTCACACCAGTCAGAATGGTCACCATCAAAAAGTCTACAAACAAATGCTGGAGAAGGTGTGGGGGAAAGGCCATCCTCTTACACTGTTGGTGGGACTTCAAACTGGTACAGCCGCTATGGAGAACAGTGCAGAGATTCCTTAAAAAACTGGAAGTAGAGCTGCCGTATGAACCAGTAATCCCACTGCTGGGCACACACACCAAGGAAACCAGATTGAAAGAGACACGTGTACCCCAGTGTTCATTGCAGCACTGAATGAACACTGCTCCCATGGGAGCAACCTAGATGTCCATCAGCAGATGACGGATGAGGAAGTAGTGGTACACATACACAGTGGAATATTACTCAGCTATAAAAAGGAATGCATTGGAGTCAGTTCTAATGAGGTGCATGAAACTGGAGCCTATTAAATAGAGTGTTGGTGGTTTAGTCACTAAGTTGTGTCTGCCTCTTGCAACCCCATGGACTGTAGCCTGCCAGGCTCCTCTGTTCATGGGATTCTCCAGGCAAGAATACTGGAATGGGCTGCCACTTCCTTCTCCAGAGGAGCCTCTCAACTCAGGGATCAAACCCAGGTCTTCTGCACTGCAGGCAGATTCTTTACCGATTTAGTTATGAGGGAAGCCTATAGAGAGTAAAGTAAGTCAGAAAGAGAAACACCAATACTGTATATTAACATATTAACATATATATATATATATGGAATTTAGAAAGATGGTAATGACTAACCTGTATGCAAGGCAGCAAGAGACACAGATGTAAAGAACAGACTTTTGGACTCTGTGGGAGAAGGGGAGGGTGGGATGATTCAAGAGAATAGCATGTATATAACCATATGCAAAATAGATGACCAGTGCAAGTTCGATGCTCAAAGCCAGTGCTCTGGGACAACCCAAGGGATGGGGTGGGGAGGGAGGGAGGTGTTCAGGGGATATACGTGCACCCCTGGCTGATTCATGTTGATGTGCAGCAAAAACCAACACAATATTATAAAGTAATTATCCTCCAATTAAAAAAATAAATTAATTAAAAATAATAAAAATTAAAACAAAGAGACAAACCAGTCAATCCTAAAGAAAATCAACTCTGAATACTTATTGGAAGGACTGATGCTGAAGCTGAAGCCCCCATACTTTGGCTGCCTGATGCAAAGAGCCAACTCACTGGAAAAGACACTGATGCTGGGAGAGATTGCGGGCAAGAGGAGAAAGGGGCGGCAGAATATGGAATGGTTAGATAGCATCACTGACTCGATGGACATGAATTTGAGCAAACTCTTAGAAACAGTGAAGGACAGGGAGCCTGACATAGTGTAGTCATGGGATTGCAAAGAGTCAGACACGACTTAAAGACTGAACAACAATAAGATATAGTTTAGGCACTGTAACATTTAGCATTTTAAATTCAATGACCTTTAACAAATGTATAAACTCTATCACCACTGCCTCAATTGTGACATAAAATATTTCTCATGAAATATTTGCAGTAAATTCATTCCCATGCTCTCCACTCCATTCCATGTCAGGGGATGTTTAACTTTAAGGAATCTAATATAGTGCATTTTTCTTCCTTTGTATGCCATTTCTCAAGGATTCTCTGTTCCTTATCAGTTCTTATTCCAAGAACGATTAGAGCTGCCCGTAGCTCTCAGGACTGAGATCATGAGAAACAGTATCTGCTTGGATTCTTTTCTATAATTCCCTCAGTGACTCTTTTCAGCGTCCACAACCTTGTTGTATCAGATTATCCATATTTGTGGCTATTGATAAAATTCATCCTGTGTAATACCTGAGTAATCATATTTCTAAAGATACATAAGCCTGCATTTGTGCTAATAAAGCACCCTTGCTCCATCAGACCTTGGGTCAGTTTGTCTTTCTATTTATCTTTCTTTCCCTCATTCTTTTTCTCTCTCTCTTTCTCTGTTTCATTTTCTTATCGTCGACTCTGGACCACCAGGTTCTGGTCCATTAAAGGACCACAACAAATGGAAACAGAATTTAGTTTATCTGGCTTTTCTTAAGTGAACGTGAATAGACTGCTTATCTTCAAAGAATTTATCCATTTCATCTAAGCTGTCAAGTTCATTGTTTTCTATCACTGTCTTCTTAAACTGTAGATTCAGTACTGATGTCTCCTCATTCATTCCTAATATTGATGAATATATCTCTCTCTTGTTTCTATCAATCTAGTTAGAGGCTTATTGACATTATTGGTGTTGCTAAAGAACTAAGTTTTAATCTCATTGATCTTCATTATTTTTTATTTTCACTTATAATGATTTACACTCATCTCCATTTTCTTCTTTCTTCTGTTTACTATAAATTTAATTTTATTTTTTCAGATTTTATCCATCCCTAACATAAGCAAATAGTGATCTAAATCTCCCCCCACTACCAAGCTCCTCTTTAATCATATACCATAAATTTGGATAAGTTGGACTTTTATTGTCATTCAGATGAAAAGATTTCAGAATTCCCCTTTGATTTTCTATGTGATCTATGAGCCATTTAGAAATATATTGCTTAAATTCCAACATAATTTTCTATATACCATTCTGCTACTGATTTTTAGTTTGGCTCTGATGTGCTCATTGATTACACAGCCATGATTTTAATCCTTTTTAATATGTTGAGACGTACTTTATGCTGATCTATGTTTGGGTTCTCCATCACTGTGCTAAGTCTTGGAAACTCCTTTCAGAGAGCTGAGGCAATCATAGGACCCATCTTGTTTATTTACTTTCCCTAAGATATCATAATCCTATTCCATCCTCTGCCTGTTGTCCACTGTCTGAAAACTGTACTTGCTAACATTCTGACTGGTTTTCTTGTCTAAATCATGAAGGTAGATCAAATCCCTTTTTCTCATCATGACCAGATAGTAAAGACCCCTGTATCATTTTTCAACTTAAAAATCATGTTTACCAAATCTTGATCAAACAAGAAGCATATAAGATAGAAGCTCTCTGCTGATTCATAGACAATTTTCAAAATTAGTACTAGATATTATAGTTAAAAACTCTATCATGAAAGAATTCAAGCATTCATATATTTTTCATTGGTTTGCATTTATAGTCCCCAAAATGTTGAGTTAGGTATTTATTCCTTGGATTGATTGATTAATTAATCCATGGATTTACCACCTATTTTCCCCCACTATGAAATGGAAAGTGTATGGTTTCCATGCTGAAGCTTTTCTTTTGTAAATATGCTTTTTTAAGTAGGGCTGACTCTTCGGAAATAAGAAATAAAAGCATTCAGGTGAGTCCTAAATTTCAATGAATCATGCTTTATTTTAGTCTATTAATTCAGAAAATGTTTGAATCTGGTAGAATTATACATGCAAAGATTTGAAATTTTCCCTTTAACTCTCAAATTGTAACTTCTCAACATACTTTTGCATTATACAGTGAGACACATTAAAATCCAGATAAAATTCATAAAGACTAAATATTCAGATTTGTTGTCCCTTCCTCACTGCTAGCTCCCAAATTGCTATGCTCTGTGAAATCTTCAAAAATTGTTCCTTGGAACACCAAACTTGTATATGCAACTACTACTTGACGTTTTTACTTGGATGCTCAAGAATCATCTCACACTTCAAGTGTCCGAAACTGAGCCTGTGAAACTCCTTCCAAGGGTGACTCTCTTTTAATCTTTCCCAAGTTAGTAAATACCACTTCCACCCTGCCTAACTGCCCAAGCCAAAAACTCGAGAGTCACGCTTGTCTTTCTCTTTCTCTCAAATACACAACCTAAAAGGAAACACTTTGGACATGACATCCAAACACACTATAAACAGAATGTGGACTGCTGCGAACACTATCATCCAAGCTACCACCATCCCCAGCCTAGATCACCCTCCAGCCCCCCAAATGCTCCCCCTGCCCTGCCCCACGCACCCACTTGCAATGCAGTCTGTTCTCAGCACGGCAGCCAGGGCGATGCTTGAAGTCATATTAGGTCCTTACTACACCATTCCTCTGCTCAAATCTTCCAGTGGCTCCTCTTGCCTGCATGTATGCTAAGTCACTCAGTCGTGTCTGACTCTTTGTGACCCCATGGACTGTAGCCTGCCAGGCTTCTCTGTCCAAGGGATTCTCTAGGCAAGAATACTGGAGTGAGTTGCTATTCCCTTCTTCAGGGGATCTTCCCAGGGGACCCAGGGATCAAACTTGGGTCTCCCGAGTTACAGATTCTTTACCATATGAACCAGCAAGTCTATATCATATCATAGTATTACTGTCTGTCTCCCCTAACAGAATGCAAACTCTGAGTAAACCATTCCATTTACTGGGGAAACGCTGTAATGGAAACATGTCTAGCACATCATATGCACTCAGTAAAGACTGATTGCATAATTAATAAACTAAACCTTTGCTTTTATCTTCAAACAAGCAGAAGGTAAAGCACTCTGTGTGATGAGGTGAGGTGGTCCAGGGCACAAAAATACAAGTGAGGACGACAATCATTAATCACGTTCTGAGAGCTGCCAGGAGCCCTCTACCAGCCCAGGCGATCAGGGCATCAGGGTCTCGTTTCACTGACTTTATTTAATAGGGTGTGCAGTCTGCCTAACACACAGCCCAGAGGGGCTTTCAACGTGGAATGGTCAGAGAGTATTCCGACAGCGTTGCCATCTTGCAGACTGGAGGGATCTCTCTATCCCTTTGGGCGTGTTAGCATATTGTCATTTGATCTTGGTTATGAACCATGTGACGCATGTGCTCAGGCTTCCTGAAATCCATCCCTGACTCACAGCATGGCAATGGAAACGTAAAAGAGAAATTAAAAAACTAACTCCACTGGTAGGAACAGAGACGCAGATGTAGGGAATGGACGTTTGGACATGGGCCGGGGCTAGGATGAAGGGAGATGGGGACTGAACTCTGTGCGCTGCTGTGTGTACAATGGCTAGCTAGTGGGAGCCTGCTATATAGCACAAGAAGCGCAGCCTGAGGCTCTGTGGTGACCCAGAGGAGCAAGACGGGGTGGAGAGGAGGTCCAAGAGGGAGGGGCTACATGTGTACATGCAGCTGACACACTTCACTGGACAACAGAGATAAACACGACATCGTAAAGCAACTATACCGCAATTAAAAAAAAAAAAACCCTCTTTAAAAAGCTTCAGAAAATAAAAGGTTAAGGCACTGACTAGATTAGTAAACACAGTAAATAAGATTTGGAAACCTCGGTGTAGCCTTTACTGTATGAATAACAGAAAAATTTCAGTGCTGTTTTCTGCAGAAGCAGGCAGAACCTTGGTCTCCTCAAATGTGACCATGGATGCTTCCTTTGCCTTGATATTAGAGGATGGCAGGGAGTTACAAATCCAAGAAAAACATAGCTTAATTAAAAGTTTGTCCACTCTACATTTAATCTCCAACTGTTTTTCATACGTGAAATAAGGATAAGATTTTTATCTACCTTCACTCTGAGAAATGGATAAATTGCCCACTTAAGGCTTAGAAAGCCTATAATATGCTTGAACAAAAATAAAATAAAATAAAATACTCTTTGAGGCTAAATGAAATGACTATTTTAAATTAGAGTCCTGACAATAACTTCACAAAATCTTATCCCCAAATTTAATGCAATCCCACTGACCTACTTAACTTATAAAGTTTCACATTTATAATCTTAAAGTAATAAAAACTATCTCCCCACTGAGAAAAATCAATCAAAAATTGGTTATCTCAAGATAAAATATAGATGTCTTACACATTATTTCATTAGTGGCCCTAGAACACAAAAGTAATACAAAAGTTATCGATTACTCTCAAAACTCAAATTATTTTCATCAGAACTTAACCACTGTTTATAAAAAAAAATATAACAGAGACCCTCAAAAGCTTTCATCAATCAAAGACCAATAATAGTATGAAAGTACAAGGCAGGTATTGGAACAATTTCACCCAAAGAATAATGCATAGTGGTTTTATAACTGCATTTTCTAACACCTCTGTCCACTTATGAATGATCATTACATACCTAAGTTATAGAGTTGAAAAGTGACATTTTTTAATATTCCATTTTTTCATAGAGCAAACTAACAACACACTTTAGAGTAAAAAATGTATTAGCAAATGTAGTTCTTAAATGTGTGAAACCCTGAATAGTCATTGGAAAGATGATGCTGAGACTGGAGCTCCCATACTTTGGCCAACTGATGAGAAGAGTCAACATATTAGAAAAGACTCTGATGCTGGGAAAGATTGACAGCAGGAGGAGAAAGGAATAGCAGAAGATGAGATGGTTGAATGACATCACCAACTCAGTGGACATGAATTTGAGCAAACTCTGGGAGACAGTGCACAGGGGTGCCTGAGGGTGTGCTGAGTCCATGGAGTTGCAAAGAGTTAGACAAGACTTAGCGACTGAATAGCAGCAATGTATAAAACAGGCAGTGTGTATATACCTTAGCTGCTTCACTTGCAAATAGGTTCAAATATTTTCTCCATGTGACTTTGAGATTACACTATGAGAAATATTCAGTCATCTGCATGATAACAGAAGTTAAATTATCGATAGATCAAAGGACTTTTTATAATAGAGGATCTATACTCTTGAGAGTCCCTTGGACTGCAAGGAGATCCAACCAGTCCGTTCTGAGGGAGATCAGCCCTGGGATTTCTTTGGAAGGAATGATACTAAAGTTGAAACTCCAGTACTTTGGCCACCTCATGTGAAGAGTTGACTCATTGGAAAAGACTCTGATGCTGGGAGGGATTGAGGGCAGGAGAAGAAGGGGACAACCGAGCATGAGATGGCTAGATGGCATCACGGACTCAATGGACGCGAGTCTGAGTGAACTCCGGGAGTTGGTGATGGACAGGGAGGCCTAGCGTGCTATGATTCATGGGGTTGCAAAGAGTTGGACATGACTGAGAGACTGAACTGAACTGAACTGATAGGAAACATTTACTCCCGACAAGTAAACTCAAAGGGGGATAACTCATAACCTGCTATGAAACCAAAGAGAATCACAATTGATTTATGTAAATTTTTGTTTTCACAAACAAAAGCACTGAGTTCAAGACAATTTTCAATGGTAAGTAGTATCTTGCTATATTTTAATTAGATTCACATGAAAATACTAAAATTAATTTTATGCAATCTATTTTAATTAAAATAAATTTTCCCAATTCTTCATTGGAGAAAGTGGGCCACTGTCATGCAATTATGCACAATTATAACTCATAAAGGTCAAATGGCAAGTGTATAAACAGGAGAACAAGAGAAATACTGGAAGCCATTTTAATCAAGGTTTACACACTTAAAGTCTCTGAAATCTGACAGGGATGCTGGAAATTACCTGCAACGGCCCCTTGTGTGGTAAAGAGCATCCTAGATCCTAAAAGAAGAGATAAAACCCAGCCAGGATCATGAAACTACATGCCTGTCTGGGGCATTAGACAGGCATGTCTGTGGAACATGTATATGGTCCTAAGATGTTCATAAGGCCAAGAGACAGGTATGGAGTTCTGAGACAGGTATGGGGCCATCATACATGGCAAAAACATGGATGGACCTAGAAATGATCAAACTAAGCAAAGTAAGTCAGAAAGAGAAAGATAAATGCCATATGATACCACTTACATGTAGAATCTAAAATACAACACAAATGAATATTTGTTGATGAAACAGAAACAGACTCACAGACACTGCAGTTCCCAAGGGGGAGGGGAGGGGAGGGATTGGATGGGTTGGGAATTTGGGATTTTGTGGAACATGTAATGGTCCTAAGATGTTCATAAGGCCAAGAGACAGGTATGGAGTTCTGAGACAGGTATGGGGCCATCATACATGGCAAAAACATGGATGGACCTAGAAATGATCAAACTAAGCAAAGTAAGTCAGAAAGAGAAAGATAAATGCCATATGATACCACTTACATGTAGAATCTAAAATACAACACAAATGAATATTTGTTGATGAAACAGAAACAGACTCACAGACACTGCAGTTCCCAAGGGGGAGGGGAGGGGAGGGATTGGATGGGTTGGGAATTTGGGATTAGCAGATGTCAACTATTACATACAAAATGGATAAACAACAAGGTACTGTAGAGCACAGGGAATTATATTCAATAGCCTGTAATAAACCATAATGGAAAAGAATATGAACAGGAACGTATATATGTGCATAACTGAAACACTCTGCTGTATAGCCGAAATTAACAATCTTGTAAATCAACTACACTTCATAAAATTTAAAAAAAATACTAAGTGTTGTCAGCTAAGACACTGAAGACAGGCCTCCAAATTAGTCATAACATTACAGCTGCAAGCCCAAGTAAGCATGAGTCTGGCCTGGCTCACTCCAGCGGAGGTCCTTCTCTATGCATCCTGTGAAATTGCTCTAATTCCTATAACTGGCTCAGGCTCTCTAAACAGCCAGCCTGCTGGGTAAACTTTAATCAATAAACAAACAAAAGCAGAATGTGGCACTATCCCCTTAAGTGGACATTAAACATTTAAAACTCATTTGGAAGATGGTTATGAGACTCAGTAAGCGTGCTGAGAAACATGTTGTCTTGAAGGGTCACTATTTTCCCCCTCTTTATTGGAACAGATATTTAAGCAATCAACAAGGATGTAAGTGTGAAGCGTCTGTCGTGTGTCAGGGTGTTTTAGCAGCCACTGCATGATCAGGGATAAATATTCTAGACCATGCAGTCAAGGGAGCAACCGTGCAGACACAGCAAGCTGTTAGGGCTTCTTAAGCAATGAACTCCACAAGAGAAGAGGAGCCTGGATGGCAAATATTTTACCAAGATCCTGCCAGCATCTTCTGCCCAACGAGGCAAATCGAATCAAGACGTCGATGAAGCGTGCTTAGCTGTAATGAAATGCTCCTGTAGACTCTTCTTGAGTAGAATCTCATGCAGAGTGACCCCAGCGTATAAAGCTAAATAGTGAAATTTGAAATATACCCCAAATATCAAGGTCTTAAGCATCAGGGTGACCCAGTCCTGCCTTTACCGCTCTCTCATCCATGTCTCATTATACTCTCTAGGACTGTTGGTAGAGAGCACAGATAAGTGTTCAGGGGGCGTAGCTGTGGCCACCTGCTCAGCTATAAAGGGAGCCATTTCAAGGACCGACTGGGCTCTGAACAGTCATGGGGAATCTTCTGTGTCTGTTCTTGGTCAACAGTCTTATCCTTTCTTAAGAACGGCACTTCCTTCCTAAAGCCCCATCCTCCTGGCCCACGGCCTGCCTGCTCCTCCTCGGTAAAGATGGAGTCCTGGGCAACCCCCTCCTGCTGACTGCCTTGCATCCTGGGTCCCCACAGCCTCCTTCCCCTGGGCTCCCTGGGGGTGGGGCCTGCTTCCTGGGAGCTAATCCTTCACCTGTGGCCCATATCCTGTCCCTTCCTACAGCCCGGGGGGGTTCTGCCTAGTCAATTCCTTCCCCCTGTCTTTTCTCTCTTCCCCATCACCGTTTAAAGAGCATTAAGTAATGCTCTCTTAAAAGCTATTCCCTATCCTCCTGTCCCTGCCTACTTGAAACAATAATTATCTATTTTTATATCTATTCCTTCAACTCACACACATCCCTCCATTCATTACCATCTAGCTTCATCCCTATCACTGCTCTGAAGTTGCACTGATGAATGTCATTTGCTAAAGGTTGAATAAAGTCCTGTAGGTGACACCACGCATGACACTACCCTTATGGCAGAAAGTGAAGGGGAACTGAAGGGCCTCCTGATGAAGGTGAAAGAGGAGCGTGAAAAAGTTGGCTTAAAGCTCAGCATTCAGAAAACTAAGATCATGGCATCCAGTCCCATCACTTCATGGCAAATAGATGGGGAAACAATGGAAACAGTGATAGGCTTTACTTACTTATTTATTTTTGCTCCAAAATCACAGCAGATGGTGACTGCAACTATGAAATTAAAAGACATTTGCTCCTTGGAAGAAAAGCTATGACCAACTTAGACAGCATATTAAAAAGCAGAGACATTGCCAACAAAGGTCTGTCTAGTCAAAGCTGTGATTTTCCCAGTAGTCATGTATGGATGTGAGAGTTGGACTATAAAGAAAGCTGAGCACCAAAGAACTGATGCTTTTGAACTGTGGTGTTGGAGAAGACTCCTGAGAGTCCCTTGGACTGCAAGGAGATTCAATGTCAATCCTAAAGGAAATCAGTCCTGAATATTCATAGGAAGGACTGATGCTGATGCTGAAGCTGAAATTCCAGTACTTTGGCCACTTGATGTGAAGAACTGACTCACTTGTAAAGATCCTGATGGGGGAAAGATTGAAGGCAGGAGGAGAAGGGGACGGCGGAGGATGAGGTGGTTGGATGGCATCACCGACTTGATGGACATGAGTTTGAGCAAGCTCTGGGAGTTGGTGATGGTCAGGGAAGCCTCATGTGCTGTAGTCCATGGGGTCAGAAAGAGTTGGACATGCCTGAGCAACTGAAGTGAACTGAATATGTCCACCCAAAGATATGCTGAAGTCGTAACCTCATGAACCTATGATGATTATGATATTTGGACATACGGTCTTTATGTAATTAATTCAGATTTAGTCATGCTAGGTTAGGGTGGGCCATAAATTCAGTAAGGCTCCTATTCTTATAAAAAGAAGAGAAGACAAAAACATCCACACAGAGAAAATGCCACGTGACTACAGACTCAAGAGACTGCAGAGATGAGTCCGCAAGCCACAGGACACAGGAGATCGCTGACAACCACCAGAAGCTGGGATGCGGAGAAGAAGAATTCTTCCCTGGAGCCTTCAAGAGAGCACAGCTCTGTTACATCTTGGTTTTGGACTTCCAGCCTCCAGAACTATAAGAGGCCATGTTGTTGTTGTTTTAAATCATCTAGTTGATAGTATCTGGTTACAGCAACACTGGGAAATAAATACACCATTGCTGACAGTTTCTAGGAGGGTAACCATCTGTTCCAGTTTTCTGAAAATACAGTACAGTTTTCAGTGCCCGTGCTAAGTCATTTCAGTCGTGTCCACCTCTTTATAACCCTATGGACCACAGCCCACCAGGCCCCTCTGTCCATGGGATCTTCCAGTCAAGAGTGGGTGGCTGTGCCCTCCTCCAGAGGACCTTCCCGACCCAAGGGTCCAACCTATGTCTCTAGGAGCGTTCAGCGCTACACCCCAAAGGAGCCTGGGGGAAATCAGGGTGAGTCTGCCCCCCTCCCTTCTGGCCCAGACACTCTGACGGCCACTTCCCTCTTGAGAAAGCCCTCCTTCCCTGGTACCCAAGACTCCAGCTCTCAGCTAGTTCATTCCATCTGATGGCAGCTAGGAACTCAGATTTCTCAACCTCATCTCACTATTTCAGACTTCCCTTCTTTACTCCGCCTGGAATCAACAGCCAAGAACTTGGGGCTTGCACTCATGCCTCCTGGTCCCTCCTTGAAAACATCAAGAACCTCTTCTGCAGATTTCCAGAATCCACCCAGTTCCTCACATTCTGCTTCCCATCCTGCAGCTCAGGCCCTCCTGCCCTCTTCACAGCTCCCTTTGGTCACAGCAGCAGCCCCAGGGTTGGCTCTTTCCACTGCCTGTTCTCCACCTTCCACGCTGAGCCTGTGCGGACAGAGGGGGCCTTCTAGAGAGGCCTTCTGAGGCCCTACATTATTAAATCTTCCTTCTAAGTCTCATCTCCCTCCACCTTCTCTCCATGATCTGAACTGAGATTTCATGGCTCACTGGGCTTGTCACTTGCCAAAACCTGCTGGGATTCCTCTGTGAGACTCATAAATACCTTGTCACAGTCATGTGGGACTCAGCACTGGCCCTGCAGCATCCTAGAAAGCGTCCTCAGCCACTCCTGTGCTCAAGCACCCCTCTGCAGCCCAGGCTGCTGGTTCAGACACTTTTCCCTAGGCTCCCACGCACCCGGCAAAGACATCTCTGTGAGGACCCCTAATAGAACATAGCACAACGGCCCTTTTGGTCTGTATTCCTTAAGACATTCTAAACCCTTAATAGGAACTGTGTTTTTACCTCTGTCTCCTCAATATTTAGCACAGACTCCGGTATATAATAGGCTTCTATTAAATGTTAGTTGAATATCCACTCCAAATTTTTTAATTGATTGATTAATTGGAGGATAATTGCTTTACAGTATGACAATTTCTGCTATACACTAATGCGAACGAGTCATAATTATATATACATAGGTATGTGTAAATGTATCTATCTGCATGTCTATATATTATAATATACAGATGTCTGCATATACACACACATATCTCTCCTTTTGAGCTTCCCTCAGCCCTCCCACCCCACCCCTCTAGGTCATCACAAGACACCAGGCTGGGCTCCCTGTTACAATGCAGCTTACCACTATTCACCTAGCTTACACATGATAGAGTATATCGGGAAGTTGTCTACAATGTGGGAGACCTGGGTTCGATCCCTGGGTCAGGAAGATCCCCTGGAGAAGGAAATGGCAATCTACTCCAGTACTATTGCTTGGAAAATCCCATGGACAGAGGAGCCTGACAGGCTGCAGTCCATGGGGTCACAAAGAGCAGGACACGACTGAGCGACTTCACTTCACTTCAGCGTGTACAGGGCTTCCCAGGTGGCGCTAGTGGTAAAGAAGCTGCCTCCCAGTGCAGGACATGGCAGGTTCAGTCCCTGGGTCAGGAAGATGCCCTGGAGGAGGGCATAGCAACTACTCTTGGTATCCTATGAACACAGAGCCTGGGGAGAGGGGCTATAGCCTGTAGGAGCACACAGGGTCTGACATGACTGAAGCAACTTAGCGTGTGTGAAGAGTATGAATGTCAATGTTGTTTCCTCAGTTCTTCCTACCCCCTCCCTCCCCGGCTGTGTCCACACGTCCGTAGTTTGAAAGTGTGCTGAGAGGCCACTGATGCGCTCTGCTTGCATGTGTACTCAGTAGCTCAGTCACATCTGACTTTGCGAGCCCATGGACTGTAGTCTCTGCTAGGCTTCTCTGTCCGTGGAACTTTCCAGGCAGAATACTGGAGTGGATTGCCAGGGGATCTCCTCCAGGGGATCTTCCCAACCCAGGGACTGGAGCCATGTCTCCTGCGTTGGTAAGCGGGTTCTTTACCACTGAGCCACCTGGGAAGCCTTTGATGAACTACGGGGTTGTCCCAAATCCCAAAGCCTAACAGTGCGCTCTGCTGGAAAGGCTGGTAGGAAACAAACACTCATACCAAGAGCAAGGAAAATGCAAAATGGCACAACCCTCATGAAAGGGCATCAGGCAAGATCTAGCAAAACCACAGGTGCGTTCACCCTTTGACCCAGCAATCCCAATTCCAGGAATCTCTGTCAATAGCACACTTGTAAAAAATACCCAAAGATTGTTCTAGGAGGTACTGTACATTGTAACACTGTACATGATCACGTCCCCCAGTAAGGAGTTGTTGAAGAGACCGGAGCTCATTCCATAGATGAAAGCCATGTGACTATGAGAAGTGACATAAATCCATGTTACTGAGGCATGGACACCAGGACATATTCTGATGTGAAAAAATGCTCGATAGAGAGAATTTTGTATACATGCTACTTTTTAAGAAAAGAGGGTATGAATATATTTGTACATGGATGTGTGCGTGTGTGTAATGTTGTTTATATTTTAAAAAGAAACAAAAATAATAAACTATAGGTAAAAGGTGAGCTAAACAGAGAAAGAAGGAACAAGGTAAGGAAAACAGAGTGGAGTCAGTTTCTCCAAACACCCTTGTTTTATTAATTGGGCTTTAAAATATTACAGAATTATGTCAATTTTGAAAAATCTCAAAAACCGAATGTGAAATTAACTATGTTTTGAGTTGATGTCCTTACCATACAAACTGAAATTACTTCAGTTTCAAAGCAGTAATTTTGCTTCAGTTATCTAGTGCCATTCACACTCTGATGACTAAAAGAAAAATCACATGAAAGGGTTTTCTGTACTCAACAAGGACTGCTGCTACTGCTGCTAAGTTGCTTCAGTCGTGTCCGACTCTGTGCGACCCCACAGATGGCAGCCCACCAGGTTCCCCGGTCCCTGGGATTCTCCAGGCAAGAACACTGAGGTGGGTTGCCATTTCTTTCTCCAATGCATGAAAGTGAAAAGTGAAAGTGAAGTCGCTCAGTCATGTCCAACTCCTAGCAATCCCATGGACTGCAGCCCACCAGGCTCCTCCGTCCATGGGATTTTCTAGGCAAGAGTACTGGAGTGGGGTGCCATTGCCTTCTCCGAGTCAACAAGGACTAGAGTTGCACAAAACCATTATTCTGAAACAACTGAGTGTGTATTGCAGACAAAAGCAAAGGAATAATTACATTGACCTGCAGAGACAGGAGTCTGTGCACAGCAGAGAAAGACAGAGACATAGGATGGATGTGGTCCGGAAGAGGTCCCTAGAGTCCTTGAGATGAACTGGAAGCTTCCAGAACAATCATAGTGTGCTGTGGGGAATGCTTTCCTTAGTTCTGTACACTGACGAGACCTCACTTTGGCCACTCCTGTGCTCCAATCAGATAAAAATGGCTGCTTCCCAGGTCAATGGAAGGAAATGGATAAGAGGAGGGAGGGGCACTTTGTTATCCCAGAGAATAACGAAGCCATCGAAGGCCACTTGAGTTGTCTCAGAAAAACTCAGGAGGCAACCTCAAGAGCATCCCCTCCCTAAGCTTGAAATGTGATCACTGTACCATCTACAAGAATAAAAGCTGCAATTAATTGAAATATATCAAATATTGAAATCCATATATTAAAAATAACTCTAAGAAAGCAAACCACTCTGCCTTTCCTATGTCAGATGGACCTTAGGAAACTGAAATAGTTAAGGAGGGAAACTTACTTTATATAGAAATAATTTAGCCATTAAGTGAAGAAAGAGTAGGAAAATGTAAGACTCCTAGTTTGCACCCATGAATGAATCAGTAGGTTTAGATGAATGAATGAATGATCGTCAGTGACTGATTATTTCATAGCCCAGTGAAGAACAGGGCACCATCCATGACACGGAAGAGACAAAAAGATGCATAGGTGAATCT
>SJYC01053316.1:0-67764 GCA_006408675.1 Madoqua kirkii | reverse complement strand
ATAGCAACTACTCTTGGTATCCTATGAACACAGAGCCTGGGGAGAGGGGCTATAGCCTGTAGGAGCACACAGGGTCTGACATGACTGAAGCAACTTAGCGTGTGTGAAGAGTATGAATGTCAATGTTGTTTCCTCAGTTCTTCCTACCCCCTCCCTCCCCGGCTGTGTCCACACGTCCGTAGTTTGAAAGTGTGCTGAGAGGCCACTGATGCGCTCTGCTTGCATGTGTACTCAGTAGCTCAGTCACATCTGACTTTGCGAGCCCATGGACTGTAGTCTCTGCTAGGCTTCTCTGTCCGTGGAACTTTCCAGGCAGAATACTGGAGTGGATTGCCAGGGGATCTCCTCCAGGGGATCTTCCCAACCCAGGGACTGGAGCCATGTCTCCTGCGTTGGTAAGCGGGTTCTTTACCACTGAGCCACCTGGGAAGCCTTTGATGAACTACGGGGTTGTCCCAAATCCCAAAGCCTAACAGTGCGCTCTGCTGGAAAGGCTGGTAGGAAACAAACACTCATACCAAGAGCAAGGAAAATGCAAAATAGCACAACCCTCATGAAAGGGCATCAGGCAAGATCTAGCAAAACCACAGGTGCGTTCACCCTTTGACCCAGCAATCCCAATTCCAGGAATCTCTGTCAATAGCACACTTGTAAAAAATACCCAAAGATTGTTCTAGGAGGTACTGTACATTGTAACACTGTACATGATCACGTCCCCCAGTAAGGAGTTGTTGAAGAGACCGGAGCTCATTCCATAGATGAAAGCCATGTGACTATGAGAAGTGACATAAATCCATGTTACTGAGGCATGGACACCAGGACATATTCTGATGTGAAAAAATGCTCGATAGAGAGAATTTTGTATACATGCTACTTTTTAAGAAAAGAGGGTATGAATATATTTGTACATGGATGTGTGCGTGTGTGTAATGTTGTTTATATTTTAAAAAGAAACAAAAATAATAAACTATAGGTAAAAGGTGAGCTAAACAGAGAAAGAAGGAACAAGGTAAGGAAAACAGAGTGGAGTCAGTTTCTCCAAACACCCTTGTTTTATTAATTGGGCTTTAAAATATTACAGAATTATGTCAATTTTGAAAAATCTCAAAAACCGAATGTGAAATTAACTATGTTTTGAGTTGATGTCCTTACCATACAAACTGAAATTACTTCAGTTTCAAAGCAGTAATTTTGCTTCAGTTATCTAGTGCCATTCACACTCTGATGACTAAAAGAAAAATCACATGAAAGGGTTTTCTGTACTCAACAAGGACTGCTGCTACTGCTGCTAAGTTGCTTCAGTCGTGTCCGACTCTGTGCGACCCCACAGATGGCAGCCCACCAGGTTCCCCGGTCCCTGGGATTCTCCAGGCAAGAACACTGAGGTGGGTTGCCATTTCTTTCTCCAATGCATGAAAGTGAAAAGTGAAAGTGAAGTCGCTCAGTCATGTCCAACTCCTAGCAATCCCATGGACTGCAGCCCACCAGGCTCCTCCGTCCATGGGATTTTCTAGGCAAGAGTACTGGAGTGGGGTGCCATTGCCTTCTCCGAGTCAACAAGGACTAGAGTTGCACAAAACCATTATTCTGAAACAACTGAGTGTGTATTGCAGACAAAAGCAAAGGAATAATTACATTGACCTGCAGAGACAGGAGTCTGTGCACAGCAGAGAAAGACAGAGACATAGGATGGATGTGGTCCGGAAGAGGTCCCTAGAGTCCTTGAGATGAACTGGAAGCTTCCAGAACAATCATAGTGTGCTGTGGGGAATGCTTTCCTTAGCTCTGTACACTGACGAGACCTCACTTTGGCCACTCCTGTGCTCCAATCAGATAAAAATGGCTGCTTCCCAGGTCAATGGAAGGAAATGGATAAGAGGAGGGAGGGGCACTTTGTTATCCCAGAGAATAACGAAGCCATCGAAGGCCACTTGAGTTGTCTCAGAAAAACTCAGGAGGCAACCTCAAGAGCATCCCCTCCCTAAGCTTGAAATGTGATCACTGTACCATCTACAAGAATAAAAGCTGCAATTAATTGAAATATATCAAATATTGAAATCCATATATTAAAAATAACTCTAAGAAAGCAAACCACTCTGCCTTTCCTATGTCAGATGGACCTTAGGAAACTGAAATAGTTAAGGAGGGAAACTTACTTTATATAGAAATAATTTAGCCATTAAGTGAAGAAAGAGTAGGAAAATGTAAGACTCCTAGTTTGCACCCATGAATGAATCAGTAGGTTTAGATGAATGAATGAATGATCGTCAGTGACTGATTATTTCATAGCCCAGTGAAGAACAGGGCACCATCCATGACACGGAAGAGACAAAAAGATGCATAGGTGAATCTGAGTGGCCTCCCATTATCGCCCCTAGTTTATGGAAACGCTAGGGACAGGAGGACATCTCAGTGACGCCAATGGGAAGCATTGTGGAAACGCTACAGGACAGTGAACCTAGGTTTCTTTAAAAATGAACTTGCCAGTGGAACAACAAAACAACACAGCGCAGAGAGAGCCGAGGAGACTCGAGAGATGCACCAACCAACCGCAGCGTGTGAACTTCATTCCATCCCCGACTCAACACAACCGTTAGCAAAACAGGGGGCAAGCATTCCTGAGACCCTCGGGGGCTCCCTGTACTGCTGTGATGGCTGCTAATTCTAGGGCATCGGTTAATGTTTGGGCTTTTGATTGCTTCGGTGTGATAACAGTAGCATGATTCCTCACCTTTGATATTCAAGAACTGAACTGCTATGACAAAACTGTATGATTTCTTGAATTTGCTTCCAAATAATTTGGTGAATGTGGGTGGAGCATGGGTGGGGATTTAAAAGAAAACAGACGGGCCAAGAATGAATAGATCCAGGGGCTGAGTGTTCCTTAGACTTTAGAACAGATTCTAATTGTGTATATATTTCAAAAATTTTGTAATACAAAAGTTACAAAATAGCAAAATAAAATACTAGCAGATGAATTATTAAAATACAATGTCTGATTATAGTTGGCTTCATAATATAAGTGTGATTCCCTTGAAGACAGAGACAAAGGCTAGTTTAATTTTCATCTTGAATGCCTATAAGTGTTGAGGGGTAAAGAACCCTAAAAACTTTTGATGAATTAAATGAAAAAAGAATGTGTCCACATACTAATCAACTGATCCTACAGATCTGTGGAGATATTTGAGACAGCAAAACATTCTGTCTGCCATGCAATGCCAGATAAAGACAAAGGCATACGCTGTGTGGTAGGACTTGGGCTTTGCTGAGAAATGCTGACGAGAAGAATTTTTTGTTTTGTTTGGTGTGTTGTTATTTCTGAGGGTCACATTTTTCTCCCCTGGTTCACATGCCTAGGGGGCTGACAGCACCTGTCAAGTAAACGTGGCCTCAACAATGGGATTTTCTATCTGTGATAATTCTGAGCTTGAGTTCTTCTCAGTTTCAAAATATGAAATGGGGGATTCGTATTTTCGCCCTGATTTTAGACAAAAATCACAGAATAACAGAGTGATAACCGCTGCTATCCTGAGCATGAACTTTGTGCTTAAACGGTGCCTTTGCAATGCGAGCGTGCCTGACTCTCACCTTTATAGGAAATGACTGGGTGCTCTGCTCTCTGGCACAGAGACGCGTCTGTCTCTGGCTGGGCGAGTCTCCACCACCCCAGGCTGGAGAACAGCCACGCGATGACGCAGGGTCCCTTCATGATGGGCAGGAGACCGTCAACTCTGGGCACTTGTCTAACCAGAAGCTCGTGGTCCCGTCATGGGTGGAAAGTGCCTAAAACACACAGAAGAGAACAAGTTCATGAACACGGGGGCAGGTTTTCAGCAGCTGGTCTTTTGGTAAAGCCTCAGCACTCTAGTTAAAAAAAGAGACTTGGAATACTTAAAAAAATCCATTTTTCTGGAAGATATTTCAGAAATGTGTGCGTATATATATATATATATATACATATTATATATACACATGTGTTTGCCTTAATTTATATATATATACAGGCTTCCCAGGTGGCGCTAGTGGTAAAGAACCCACCTGTCAATGCAGGAGACATAAGAGACACGGCTTCCATCCCTGGGTCAGGAAGATCCCCTGGAGAAGGAAATAGCAACCCACTCCAGTATCCTTGCCTGGAGAATCCAATGGATAGAGGTGCCTGGTGGGCTACAGTCCATGGAATCACAGAGTTGGATACGACTGAAGCGACTTAGCGTATCTATCTATCTATCTGAATCTAGACCTCTGTTCCTCCCAATGACTTTATGAGATAGCCCATCTATTATAAAAGGGAGAATATTCATGCTTAAGCTCTATCAAGTTGTCATCATCACTCCTGAACAATGTACTTTAAGATTTGTGATCATCATTTGGTTTTTCCCCCAGAACATCATTCTTACCTCCCTGTGAAGACACAGATCTATATGTGGAAACCCTCTGAGTTCCTCCCCTTCCCTATAAAGCCTCTGTTAAATAAGGCCATGAGCATTGCCCTTTCCTAATAACCTGATTAACATCATGCCCCCAGCCCTTAGAAATCATCCACGGTGGGTGAGTTTATCCTTTGAAACTTACAGATGACCTGGCTGCAAACTTTCTGGCTAGCGATCAAGTGCGAATCAAATAAACCCTAAGCGGCGCACCTACTGGGTGAAATGAAATTACTGCGCTGGGAGCTGAGAGGCTTTAAAGAGCCTGAATAATTTAAAAGATTAATAAGCTTTAAAATAAGATAGGCTTATAAAAATAACGATAATCCAAGCTGTTGGAAAACCATAAAAAGAAGCTGGAGTGCTGTGGGAGTTAGGGGAGAGAGCATGCTGCTATTTAGGGGAATCAAGAATGGGCCCAAGGAGGACTTCATATTTGAGTTTAATCATAGGGGATAAAGAGGATTTCAACAGACAGAGATTTCCGGAAGTAATCCAGAAGAGGATGAAAAGACATACTGGATGGGGTAAGGGGAAGGATCAGGCTACACGGGCTGGGAACAGTTACTATACTTGACCTGGACCCCAAAGGATGTAAAGCAGAGAAGGGAGAAGCAGCTTAGAGAGCAGGTTGGGTTGAGGTTTGGAAGGTGAATGATACTAAGTTCTGAGGTCTTATTTTCATAACAATAAGCTACCACAGTATATTAACACTAGAAGAAATGTTAACAAGACCACTCTCACCAGAGTGCACGCAGGAAAGTGGGTAAAGAAGAGCATAAAGGTGGAGAAGTTAAACTGAAGCTATGGCAATTGTCCAGAAGAATAAGTGGAGCTGTGATTTCAGGGGATTTCAGTGTCAACAGAAATTAGGGCAAACCCAGTCAACACGCCCTGTGATGGGCAGGCAGAAGTGCCGAAAATTAAAGATGTCATAGATTCTTCAACCCGCCTCCCTCTGAAAGCTGGATCTGCGTCCCTTCCCTGCAACCCTGAAGCTGGGTTGGCTCTCTGACTGCTCTGCTTGGCTGAATGTAATAGCAGTGGTGGCACCACAGCTTCCAAGCTCTCACCGTTAGAGGCTGGCAGCTTCCACTTCCTGTCTCTTTGATCATCCTCTGGGGCACAGAGACAGGGGGTCAGAAGTTTAATGCCCCTGAAACCGCCACCCAGAGAGACCACATACAGGTCCTCCTAGCGACATCTCCCACATAGTCCGGGTTCCCGGCCAGCCCCACCAAGACACTTGACACGTGAATAAAGCTGAAACCCACTGAGTGACGTCAGTAAGTATCCCAAGAGCACAGGCATCAGTGAGCGGAGCCCACTTCCTCATAAACGGCTATTGTTCCAATCTGTTAAATGTGGAGGAACAGAAAGCAAAAGGCACAGATGGACTCAAAGGATGCAAGTCCCTTTGAGGACAGTGAGGCCATTTTTTTTTCCAAAAATGAAAAACAACAGAAGAAGTTTTAGAGGAGGATATGATCATTTGGTTTGGTGCATGTTGGGTTTAAGATGCTGAGAGAACATTTAAGGAAGTGCAGCAGACTGTGAAAAATCCATGGCGGATGCTCAGAAAAGGAAAAAAAAAAGAATTCAGAGACAGCATATAATATTTGGAATGGTTAAAACCATGGGTGTGGCTCAGACTCATGAAACACGAGAAGGGAAACATTGGCTAAAGAGAAGTATTTATTAGAAGTTGTTAAAGAGTAACCACACCAAAATAAGAGAAGAAACACAGAGCATCTCACAAATATAGCACCACGGGGGCCAAATTAAGCTGCAGGGAGGGCAGGTATAACACACTTTAAAAAGAGACCGCGTCAACCGCACTCTGATGAGGCAAAGTGAAGACCGCTGGCTTTATTTAGTAAAAGAACAGTCAGGAGACAGAATCCCTGACGCAAGGAACCAAGAAGGAAATGGATGAAGCAAAAGAGGGACAGAATATGTGTGGTACCTTGAATGTTGCTGCTGCTGAGTCACTTTAGTTGTGTCTGACCCTGTGTGACCCCATAGACGGCAGCCCACCAGGCTCCCCCATCCCTGGGATTCTTCAGGCAAGAACACTGGAGTGGGTTGCCATTTCCTTCTCCAATTCGTGAAAGTGAAGTCGCTCAGTGATGTCTGACTCTTAGCAACCCCATTGACTGCAGCCTACCAGGCTCCTCCGTCCATGGATTTTCCAGGCAAGAGTACTGGAGTGGGGTGCCATTGCCTTCTCCAACCTTGAATGTTAGGTAACCCCAGAAAATTAGGTGAAGTCAGATAAGCACTAAGAGATCAAAGTTCTGAAAATTTTAGGATACAGGAAAAACTGATCATTAAATGTGTCTCCTTTTCTGAGGAGTGGGGAGTGGAGAAGAAAATGCAGATTTTAGAGGGAGAGGTAGTATAAGACTCGGAAAAGCAGGTGACAAAGGATCAAGTTTCCAGAAGAGGAGGTGGTTGTGAAAAAGAAGAAAGAGTTTCATCTTTAAAAACAGGATGTGTTCATAAGTATATGGTAAGGGACTGTACAGTCCATGAGATTCTTCAGGCCAGAATACCTGAGTGAGTAACTGTTACCTTCTCCAGCGGATCTTCCCAACCCAGGGATTGAACACAGGTTTCCCGCATTTTGGATGAATTCTTTACCAGTTGAGCCACAGGGGAAGCCCAAGAATACTGGGGATTTTCCAAACCCAGGGATTGAACCCAGGTCTCCCACATTGCAGGCGGATTCTTTACCAGCTAAGTCACTAGGGAGCAAAGAGAGAGTGGTTATGAAAGGAAGAAAGGGGCTTCATCTTTAAAAACGGGGTGTGTTCATGAATATACAGTAAGATATCAAGATAGTGATGAGACAGAGATGATATCTCAATATATAAGATATAAAGATGGAGAAAGCATGAAATGGAGGATACATCATCTTTCATAGTCTCCACCTTCTGATTCCCATTGACTTAATCAATGTTCCTGGTGTTAGAAATGTACAAATTAGACAGAGAAACAGATGAAGGGGCTTCAAATTGTGAAGAGACAAGAGAATGGTGTCTGTGGGAGGAAGAGACTGTGAGCAAGAAATGTGGAGGAAGGAATGCAGAGAAAAACTGGGGTTCAGGGGCACCTCCATGCAATGGGGCCCAGAGACAGCACACTGTCATGGCCAGTGGAGTCCCAGTCGCTGAGGAGTGGGGCGCAGAGATGAGAATGTAGATTCAAGAAGGAGAGGTAGAATAAGACCCAGAAAAACAGAGGTGCCAGAGGATTACAGTTCCAGTAGAAAAGGTTATGAAAAGGATCAAAGGGATTATAAAATTAAACGCATGGTTACAGTGGATTATCAAATCAAAAGTATGATTAATTTCAGCCTTGAAAGTGGGATCACAGTCTGCAAAACTGCAGACTGCTCTAGAATGCCAGCTTAGAGGTGAATACAGGGACCCACAGGGAATACTGGGGTCCCTGTGACCTGAGGCTTATGACATATCTTAGTAGGAGTTTGGGATTAACACAAAGACACTACTACATATAAAACAGATAATCAAAAAGGCCCTACTTACTGTATAGCACAGCAAACTCTACTCAATATTCTGTAGTAACTTATATGAGAAAAGAATCTGAAAAAGAATGAATGTATGTATATCGAGAAATAAATTACTTTGTTCTGCACATGAAACTGACACATTATAAATCGATCCTCTGTTGTTGCTGTTGCTGTTTAGTCTCTAAGTTGTGTCAGACTCTTTTGCAACCCCATGGACTGTAGCCCGCCAGGCTCCTCTGTCCATGGAATTCTCCAGGCAAGCATACTGGAGTGGGTTGCATTTCCCTCTCCAGGGCATCTTACCAATCAGGGATCAGACCCACGTCACTTGCATTGGCAGGCAGATTCTTTACCCACGAGCCACCAAGAAAACCCAACTCTACTTCAATATAAAATAAGAAATTAAATTTTTAAAAAGAATAACACCTGTCAGAGGTGCTCGGGTGTAATTTTGTTTTGTTCAGAGCGAGGAGATGCAGAGCACCGTCACCAATCCTCTCGGGGAAGGTTGCAGCTAGATTATCACTGCCCCACATAAAAAAAAAAATGGTGATGATTAAAAAAATACATAGGAAAGCTAATGAAAGTAACACTGAAGGCTCAACAAGCGCTAGCTGGCTGTGTGACAGGCAGGACAGCAAGCACTGACCCCCACGCCCAGCACCCACCAGGCGCCCAGACCAGTATCTCTGACACACCGCCTCCCTCTGAACAGCATCCATCACGGAGATGGATGGGAACATGGCCGCCTCGACCTCTGAGACTGAGCTCACGTCACCTTAAAGCTAAAAGCAAATTCTTTCTCTTGCAGATCACTTTTCAATGTGTCAGAGCCAAGGCAACCCAGAACCCACTTCTGTTATGTGGAACGAGCCCTACAGACAACTGCCAATTGGGACTGGCTTACGTTTACGATAGCCATGCATTCCCATCTCAGTCCTGACATCTCTGCCTCCTGAAGGAAAGGTGAAGAAAAATAACACACATGCCCGATCCGCCCCCTCCCTGGGATTTTGGAAGTGATGATTATAGAAGGAAATGCCGTGTCAAGTGAAAGAGCAGCTAAAATGGGAAAGACCCGTGGTTTGATGGGGAGGAGATGAAATTACAGGTTTGCCGTGTTAAGCTAAGGGAAGCACATTTAATGAGAACAGGTGATTTTTAGAAGTTTATAATTTTCAGACTATAATATGTTACCTTTTTCTTCCTAAAATAAAGGCACTATAAACAGTCATCCTGGTAGGTACCAGGGAGAATGCCCGATCCGCCCCCTCCCTGGGATTTTGGAAGTGATGATTATAGAAGGAAATGCCGTGTCAAGTGAAAGAGCAGCTAAAATGGGAAAGACCCGTGGTTTGATGGGGAGGAGATGAAATTACAGGTTTGCCGTGTTAAGCTAAGGGAAGCACATTTAATGAGAACAGGTGATTTTTAGAAGTTTATAATTTTCAGACTATAATATGTTACCTTTTTCTTCCTAAAATAAAGGCACTATAAACAGTCATCCTGGTAAGGTACCAGGGAGGGACATGCAGAGTTGTCATTTAGATTAGGGTTTTTTGAGCATCCTATGATCAAAACCAACTCCTTGAACAGGCTTTTACTCTAAGTGGGCTCAAATATGAACATCAGGTCCTTCCATCCTGGACTCTCCCTTCTTCATGGAAGATCATGGCGTTGGGGGAAGCATCTTTATGTCAGCAAGGTCAGTGCTCAGACATACTGACATTTAAATCCAGGCCGTTCTTTGCTCTGGGAGCTGTTCTGTGCATTTAGCACCATCCCTGGCCTCTCTCCACCCACTCCCATCCAGTAACCGGTAGCGCCCCACTATCTGTGCCATTGAAAATTGCCTCCAGACTTTATCAAATTGTCCTGGTTGATAATCTCTGATTTGAATGTGTCAAAACACCTCTGCATTTTTAGAAATAAAAGAAGCTATCATCACTTGAAAGATTACTTTAAAATATGCTTATAAAATTATCCAAGTGAATTTGTATTGAATCATTTGAGGAAAATTTCAAGAAAAATGAAAGTCACATTAAATATAGCTATTTAGCTCCATTGGGGAAATACATGAGGAAAGAATTTTCAAAGGATCAATTTCAGGAAAAGTTGTTCAAATTCCATCCAGTTATCTCTGGAAAATTAAAAGTATGTTTGGTGAGTTGATACTAAGCAAGTGATTTTGTCAATAGGAAGATTTATTACGGAGAGCCTCTTTGGGCTGTGCAATCAAATCATTTTTTGTTGCAGCTTCTTCAAAATGCCTCAAGCCTTCTTTTCAGTGTCCTGATGTGGGAGGAAGTAGTCCTCTATAAGCTCGATCTAAAGAAGCAAAACTCTGTCTATGTGTGTTTATGCAATAAATAACATTTCCCGTTCACACCCGCACTGCAAATGAATAGGCTTTAGGGAACAGAAAATAATTGTTGCTTTTAGTAAAAAAAAAAAAAATTACTGCTGTCAGAAGGAAAATCAAAAGAATGGAAACTGCACAAGAAGTCCTACTTCAGGAACAAAAGCCTCACTAGTGATTGTTAGAAGAGATCCAAAACAAGCTTCCTGGGCCTCTTTTCAGCAGTGGTTGGTTTTCTTCTGAGTCTTAGGCTAGGAGCCAGGTTCACCGGTGCTGAGAGTCTGCGGAAATCCTGCCAGCCCGGCTCCTACCTGATGGCTGCAGGACCACCACCTCCAAGAGGATGAAGCAGGTGAGAGAGCTGAGCAGTGAGCTGGAGGACCAGGAGGCTGAGCTCCACCCGCCCAGGAGCACACCGACCCTCGGGAAGACGCTCTGCATGTGCATCTTAACTGTCAAAAGTTACGGTCTTTGGTGCCAGTGGAACCATGACAGCGTTTGGCAGACGGGGACGGACAGCTCTTCTGAAAGGTCTGTGTTTACCCCCATCTCTCCAAGCATCTCGTGGCCCTCCTCCACGGGATCAGGTGAGCCGCTCCCCCAGGCACTAAAGCCCCAGCCCAGAGCAAAGGCAGCAGAACCACTGAAGAAACCAGCCTATCCTGGGAACAGACCACGGAGCTTGACACCCGCGCACCCTGGCACAGCCAAACGTGGCATCCTGGAGCCTGGTGCACCATCAGCAGCTGCCAGGTAGGCAGCCCGGCCCCACTGAAACCCTCGCAAGACCTTCCCACTGCTTTCCCAAGACAACCCCTTGCCCTTTCACCAACGATCCCCCTCCTTCCCATTCCACAGTCACCGCTGCCAGCACCGAGGCTCCTCTTCAGCCCCTCCAGCCCAGCCGTGGTCCTTCCGGTAAGCCTTGCACGTGCATCTGCACATCTGCTGGTGCCTCAGCCCCACGTGTGTCCTGAGGCTTCCCATTACGCAAGGTCCAGGCTGGCCTCCACCTTCTGCACACACAGCAGCTGCCTACTCCGGCCAAGGCGGCAGATCCCCTGCGGTAAACCCTGATGAATCATGAACAGTCTCTATTTCCTCCTCAAGGGGTCTATGGAAAGCCATAACCTTCCAGGTTTCTAAATTTTGACTTCTCTCCTTTTTTATCATAAACAAGCTATGGGTTGAGCATGTAAGGACAGCCCCAGTGAGACATTCCAACAAGCTGAACTGGCCGACTCAATGAGTCAGAAGCCACATAACTGATGTCCTGTGTAGCATGGAGAGCTCACCCCCTCCCCACCTCGCCACAGAGTAAGCACCCTTGTCAGGCAGTTTATTCAGTCCCTGGGCACATGGGATATGGGAAGTGTCTCAAAAACTCATGAGTTTGAGAGATGGAAGGGACACTTAAAGTCATCTCGTCACTTTGCAGCACAGAAAGCAAAAGCTCAGATGGACTGAACAGATCTTATACGTTAAGGTAAGAAGGAGGGAACAGTGGCAGGCCACGCTGAAACAGGAGCAAAACCCGCTGGCCCTTTGCCTGGCACACCTACCTTCCTGCTCACACTTAGGGCCACAAGTTCAAATGACTCAAATCACACCCAGAAACACAGTTCTCTCTCGAGACTAAAGCAAAACAGATGAACCCATGGTCTGGAAACAGGGGGCGTCACTAATCCAGCCAGTCATTGAAGGATGCCACCTGTGGGCAAGGGAGAGCCCTCTGACACAGGCGCAAAGTCAAGAAGGCACAGTCTGGGCACTTCCAGCTCACAAGTGTGCCTAATCAAGCAAGCCAAAATCCACCTTTTGATAAATACCCAGTTATCCTAGAAGTAAGAGCAAATCTTACGAGCCACAGGAAAAGGAAGAATCCCTCTGAATGGAGGAAGAAGCTGTGACTTCAAAGGGTTCAAGTTCAAGAAGAGAGAATAAAGGTCAGGGGCCATCCAAGCCCATGGGGTGTATTCAGGGCTGGAAGGAACCTGTTGAATGAATCTGGGCTCTTTCCTCAAAACATCAGACATTCCAGGTACTGAGCAGGAAATGCCATTAAGTGAAGAATCATTAAAAGAATAAACTTAAGTTAATGCAAAGTGTCCAAGAAAATAGATTCCTCTATTCTTCTCCAAAAACAATAACCAAACATTGTATTCTTTGGGAAATGTAGCAAAATTAAAGTTTTCTTGTTATGGTACTGAGTCTATAAAGGAAATCAGGATGTTCACCAGGCATATTGCATCTTCAATTTTTAGGTACCTTTTCATAAAACTTGAATCCTCTTTATATTGTTTTAACCCATGTACCATGACTGCCAAATTTCAACCAAAAGAGATTGTACACAAATGAATTAGTGCAACATTTTCAGGAATGTCTTAATGAAAACCCTGACCGCCCTCAAATACGGAACCCCTTCTGTATGCCACCTTCAGGTAACTGAACAAGAAACTGACTTTCTTACTCACAGATTTTCATCATATCTGAACTGAGATGAGATGGAATTTTATGGCTATATAAAATGACCTCATGGTATAAAATAGGAAAAAGCAGACATTAGACTATTTTATACATTTCAATAATGGTTCGGCTCCAGTGACCTTATTTTATTTCTCTCTTCAAAGGGAATTGTTATTAGACTTTTGCCTTTTTCTCCTTGTTTAGTTCCAGATCGCCTGGAGGGATCATAAAAATAAATGAAGTCCATTAGATAAAATTATTATTTACACAAAGGCAATATTAATTTTATCTGTCAGCAGGTTTTAAAACTAAGTGAAAGTTCATTCAATGTCTTCTGTGCTAGCTAAACCAACAGGAACTCTTTCTAAAAAAGAAAAAAAAACTTAAATAATGGTCCCACAAGACAGCATAACTGTTAATATATCTACAATTACTAAGGGATTTATCCAGAGAAGTTTCCTCAAGGCAGGTACTCATATGGGCAGAACAAAATAATCACTTTATAAATGACCCTCATAGTGTGACAATTACTATTCATAGCTCCTGTTCATTTTTAGGTAAGATAGGCAGGAGGCGGAGTGCCGCTTTGTCTCTCGTCAACCAGAAGGTGCGATGTTGATGGTGACATGCAGAAGCACGCAACGGTGGCGGGAAGAAGGCTCTCCAGCATCTCTGCTCTGGCCAGCATCACTGATCACTGTGACTGCCAAGTCTGACGGGCCTATGCCGTGGGCCTCCATCACCATGGCAACTGTGCTCATGACCTCTGCTGTTAAGCGTCTCCCCAAGCCCTCTCCTACCTGGCCTCCTTAACCAGGCCAATCTCCGCCTGCTCTACCGCACTCAGAACCCTCACTTCCCACTCTTCCCTTTAAATGAAGGTGCAACTCAGCCTCTCCCTCTCAGCCTGCACTCTCAGTGGCCCATCTCTTCAAACTCGATGACTTGATACAGTTCCTAAAAGTGGGTGACTTCCAAGTCTATAACACTCTATGAGACCTCTGTACATAATCCAGATCTATAAATCAAAAAACCTCCTCCAAAACTAGACCTCTTCACATAAATCAGACAGAAGGAGCCCATCTGAGGGTGCTGTCCTTGTCTGCCTCACCCGCTGCATCCTTTACGTCCACTTTCTCTCGTCGCTGCTCCCCACCTGCTCTGACATCCAACTCAGAATCCGAGGACTCACCTTGTCTCCCCTCCTTCATCTTCCCAGGGCTTCTCTGTCATGTTGTCACTGTGTTCTGACAACCCTTCCCCAGCCCACTGGGAAAGACCCTGATGCTGGGAAAGATTGAAGGCGGGAGAAGAGGACGACAGAGGATAAGATGACTGGATGGCATCACTGACTCAATGGACATGAATTTGAACAAACTCCAGGAGTTGGTGATGGACAGAGGAGCCTGGCGTGCTGCAGTCCCTGGGGTTGCAAAGAGTCGGACACGACTGAGCGACTTAACAGCAACAACCCCTCCCTACCCTAAACACCTCTCTATTTCTCACCTCTACAATACTGGCCATTTTTGACAGATTTTCGTGCCTCTGGTTCCAGTTTCTAAGCTTCATCTCTGAGTAACAACCTTCTCTGATCCTTCCCCACTTTCCTCTACCCCCACGGGGCCCCTGCACATCAACACTCATTTCTATTTGTCATGCTGAATTACAATTACCTGTGTACGTGCTTCATTTGAAAATAAGGCTATAACAGTCTAAGCCTCTGGACAATACAGAAGATACAATATACATCTAAAAAGTTATCTCATGAGAAATGAGTCAGTGGAGAGAAACTGCACACTCGCACATACCTCTCTATCTTCTTATCAATATTGATGCTTCCATTAAAATGCAATTCTTGTTCCCTTTCCTTCTATAACTCTGCTAGTCACTGTCACAGATGTCTTATTCCTCTATTAAAATTCTCCTAACATCTGGTCCAAATACAAGGATTCCCACAGTCTTGAGAAATGTCCTTTCTAAATGTCATAATTTTCCAATTAATGGTCAAAGGGATGAAGGGATTACTATAGGCAGACGGGCTAAAAAGAGGAAGTCTCACTGGGCCTGGAGACATGAACACACATGGAAGATATAACTGAAGTTTGTGAACCCTGCGGGGTTTGGATAAGTTACTCTAGCACACCATAATTCGTTGCAACCGCTTGGAAAAAAAATCATAGGATGAAAAAGGAAGACATTACAACTTACAGCAGAAGCAAATTCATCAAGTTCATTGTTGGAGGGTGAAGATGCAAATAACCTGAAATAGCACCAGACAGACCTGGGGCTTCCCCAGTGGCTCGGCAGTAAAGGATCTACCTTCAACGTAGGAGACTTCCAGGAGAAAAGGGTTCAATCCCTGGGTTAGGAAGATCCCCTGAAAGAGGGAGTGGCAACCCACTCCAGTATTCTTGCCTGGAAATTCCATCGACAGAAAAACCTAGTGGGCTACAGTCCATGGGGTCATTAAGAGTCAGACATAGCTGAGCACAGAGGCAGGAGATTGTAACAGATAATTTACATACAATAGACTACTAATAATTTGGGAAAACTAAGGTGTTTAGTGAAAAAGCCACTGATTAGTGTTTTCAGATTTCAGTTGGGAATGGCCCTGTATGTGACATCTAATGATACCTATTAGGTCCCATGGCATTTCCTCAGTGGCTTAGATAGTAAAGAATCTGCCTGCAATGCAGGAGACCTGGGTTTGATCCCTGGGTCGGGAAGAACCCCTGCAGAAGGGCAAGGCAACCCACTACAGTATTCTTGCCTGGAAAATTCCACGGACAGAGGAGGCTGGTGGACCACAGTCCATGGGGTCACAAACAGTCAGACACGACTTAGCATGCACGCACATTAAGTCCAATGGACCAACATGTCAAAGCTTATTCATTGAAGTTCAAATCTGTCATACTCTTTGGTCTAAAAATAAAAAAGACAAACCTCACAAGTACTAATTACTATTTGGGGGGCAATTATTCAAAAACAAGAATAAGAAATCCTTACTAAAATAAGTAATAACTATAGTTAACATTGCATTGCATCTTTGCAATTTGCTAAAAGAGTGAATGAGGCTTTCCAGGTGGCACTGTGGAAAAGTATCTGCCTACTAATGCAAGAGATGCAAAAGACTCATGTTCGATCCCTAGTTTGGGAAGATCCCCTAGGGGGAAATGGCAACCCACTCCAATATTCTTGCATGAAATATCTCACGGTCAGAGGAGCCTAGCAGGCTATAGTCCACGGGATTGAAAAGAGTCGGACAAGACTGAGTGAATGAGCTCACAAGAGGCAAACTGTAAAACTTCTCATCACAAGAAAAAAATACGGAGACATATGTCAAAATCAAAGATTCCGCTATCGGAGTGATAAAATATAAGAAACCGCAAAAAAGGCTATGTGGTTACGTACAGCATCAATACACTTCTTGTTTTCCTGAAACAAGGCTATAAAATAAGCATTAGCCTTCTTTCATATTCGAAGATCATGGCATCCGGTCCCATCACTTCATGGGAAATAGATGAGGAAACAGTGGAAACAGTGTCAAGCGTCATTTTTGGGGGGGCTCCAAAATCACTGCAGATGGTGATTGCAGCCATGAAATTAAAAGACGCTTACTCCTTGGAAGGAAAGTTATGACCAACCTAGATAGCATATTCAAAACCAGAGACATTACTTTGCTGACTAAGGTCCGTCTAATCAAGGCTATCGTTTTTCCAGTGGTCAAATATGGATGTGAGAGTTGGACTGTGAAGAAGGCTGAGAGCTGAAGAATCACTGCTTTTGAATAGTGGTGCTGGAGAAGGCTCTTGAGAGTCCCTTGGACTGCAAGGAGATCCAACCAGTCCATTCTGAAGGAGATCAACCCCGGGATTTCTTTGGAGGGAATGATGCTAAAGCTGAAACTCCAGCACTTTGGCCACCTCAAGCAAAGAGTTGACTCATTGGAAAAGTCTCTGATGCTAGGAGGGACTGGGGGCAGGAGGAGAAGGGGACGACCGAGGATGAGATGGCTGGATGGCATCACTGACTTGATGGACGTGAGTCTGAGTGAACTCCAGGAGTTGGTGATGGACAGGGAGGCCTGGCGTGCTGCGATTCATGGGGTCGCAAAGAGTCAGACACAACTGAGTGACTGAACTGAACTGAACTGAACTTCTTTCGTATTCTACAGATACAGAGACAAGACTCAAGGAGCTCCCACAGATAAACAGAAGAGCTAAAATTTTAACAGGTGCATCCCTGGTTCCAAATCCACGGTCATCTTGCTATACTGAAGATACTGCCCCTGTGTATGCAATAATCATTTATTGACTAGAGATTGGAGCCCTGCTAGACACATGTATCGTCTGGCTGAAAAAATAAGCAGGTGCTCTATTTCTACCAACTGACTTCGTATTGGGCTTGAATATGTGTTTCCTTGCAGAAAGAAATTTTGCTAACTCACAGGCACCATCATTCAGTGACCCTGAAGTCAGAGATCTCTTGGACCAAAATTTAATCCAGCCAGTGATGAACATGCACCAGCCTGAGCACAACTATGAGATGGCTTTAGCATCTTCTGTCATTCTCTTCCCGCCATCTACACATCCCCCTAGGAGCCCAGGACGTGGAAGAGCAACCATCAGGTGGGGAGTATCACTGGATGTCTCAGCTCCACCTTGACCCTGAAACTGCAAATTTCATCTTCTCTTCACTCCTACTTGAGTGCAAAGAATTACCTCCAATCAAACAAGGACCTAACACACCCCTAGCTGCCACTCTCCCCCAAATGTGCTTCCTCCCTGAGTCCTCCCCATCATAACCAGAGTCATTTTTGTGTCTCTAATTTCCCCATGTGATACTCTGACCCATCAACAAACCCTATCTATGGCTCACACTTCATGCTGATGCTGAAGCTCCAGACTTTGGCCCCCTGGTGCAAACAGCTGACTCATTGGAAAAGACCTTGGTGCTGCGAAAGACTGAAGGCAAAAGGAGAAGAGGGGCAGAGGATAAGATGGTTAGAGAGCATCACCGACTCAAGAGACATTAATCTGAGCAAACATCAGAAGACAGTGAAGGACAGGGGAGCCTAGCATGCTGCAAGGAGTCTACGGGGTCGCAAAAGAGTGGGACACGACTTAGTGACGGACAATAACAATGGGTCACACGCGTGGCGCCTCTCCCCTCAAAGGCTGCAATCCCACGTGAAACTGTTTCCTTCCCACCTGCACCCAGCAGACCCTCTCTCGTCAGAGTCTTGGGGCTTTTCCCTCTTGACTCCCCTCCACAGAAGTCTATTATCTACACTGCAACCTGAGTAATCTTTATAAAGAGACTGAAAATGTCAAACTCATAGAAGCAGAGAGTAGAGCTGGCTGCCAGCAGTTGGGAAGTGGGAGAAACCGGAAGGAGGACAAAGGTTCAGTTACATGGGATGAACATGTTCTAGACATTTAATGGACAGCGTGATGACCATCGTCAACAATATACACGTGTGCTTGACGTGTGCTAACAGACAAGATCTTAAACATCCTCATTACACGGGCACACACAGGTAACAGGTGAAGGGGCGGATGCATTCAGTAGCTTGACCGTGACAATCATTTCTCAGTGTGTGTATATACATCAAAACATCACATCGCACAGACCTAATGATATGGTATGTTTATACGAATTCCTAATACTGAGGGCCTTTGCGTTACAAGCCCAAATATAATGAAATCATGGCAGATTGTCATTTTTTTAATTTTTATTTAAGTATAGTTGCTTTACATTGTTTTGTTAGTTTCTAATGTACAGCAAAGTGAGTCAGCTCTGCGTGTATATATATATATATATATATATTCCCTCTTTTTTGGATTTCCTTCCCAGTTAGGTCATTTTAAGATAACTGATTCATTTGCTTTATTAAGATCTTACGTCACGTGTGATTTTTGGTCCTATTCCTTAAGTAAAATTGTGTCTTACCTTTTTTAGGCTTTTAGGTGTTGTTAACAAAGTTACAAAGTTTCATAAAATTGTTTAGATAATTGTCCAATAAAATTTCCATCCTATTTGCTCTTTAAGAAAACAAAAACAAGAATCCCATTGGGTGCTGTGTTATGTGCTGTGCTAAGTTGCTTCAGTCGCATCCGACTCTTATCGACCCCATGGGCTACAGCCCACCAGGTTCTTCTGTCCATGGCATTTTCCCAGTGAGAATACTGGAGTGGGTTGCTGTGCCCTCCTCCAGAATCGAACAGGTAGCTCTTAAGCCTCTTGCCCTGGAAAGTGGATTCTTTACTACTAGCACCACCTGGGAAGCCCCATTGTATGCTGTAAATATACGTAATTTTTATTTATCAATTGTACCTCAATAAAGCTGGAGAAAAGACTCAATTATAATAAAATATCTGCATGTTTAAAGGACAGACCCCACCCACTTCTGCGCTTTCCCTAGCACTCCTGTGCACCATTCTGGGACCACACACACCCATGCACATTCACCCAGGCACACTCAGGCACACACAGGCACACACTCATCTCTGTGGTATTCTGCCCACTGAGTTCATCAGCTCTCAGATGCTGCTTGTCACTCCTTAGGTCCAGAGGTCATTTCTCCAGGTTGTTTCAAAGCTTTCTCATGCCCCAGGCTTCTCTCAACGTCACCTCCTCAGAAATGAGTCCCAACCTGGCAGGCTGATATGGCCTCTCAACGTCTAGCAAATTCTGCTCTGTTCTCTTCTTAAGCCACTTAAAATTACACGAAATCACTCCACTGATGTATGTGCTTATGGCCTGCTTAATCCACAAGAATATCAGAGCTCGAGGACTGTGCCTCAGTCACACTCAGCGGATGTTCCCAGAGTCCAGAAGAAAGTATGGTATTAAATACTATCAACTGACTAACAAGGTCCTAGAAAGGAAGGAAATCAAGACAGCCTTCAGCTAAGTGACGGGAAAAAAAAAATCACTGTAAAGGCTTGAATGCTTTCTGCCAATGCCTCTGAGCGGTGCTTACCATAAGTTTCAGAAGCATTTCCATGGAAAACTACAAGTTTCCTCCCAAGAAATCAGTCTAGTAGGTGAGACTTCAGGAGAAGAAGTCAGCAAAGCCCGTGAATTGGATGGCGCAAAAGCATGAGCAAATAGCGTGTAACGCAATGCTGGGACATGCACACGCGCTGTGAACATATGGTGTTTCATTCTGCACTTCGTTAGCCTGAAATATGGAAAGGTCATTGAGGACATTACAGTAAAGGTCTCTGTGGTTTAAAGTAATCCCCAAGTGTTTTAAATTCTACATTTTCTAAATATAAAAAAGAGGTGGCAGTGGATGTGTTAATGGAAACACAATAAGAAGAATCCCCAAATTCGAGTCCAGGAAAAGCAATGACAGATTGCATCAATCTGGCAAGCCATTCCCAGGTGGCGCTTTGGTAAAGACTTTGCCTGCCAACACAGGAGACTCAGGAGACACTGGTTCAATCCCTGGTCCAGGAAGATCTCCTGGAGGTGGAAATGGCAACCCACTCCAGTATTCTTGCCTGGGAAACCCCATGGACAGAGGAACCTGGTGATCTATAGTCCATGGGGTCACAAAGAGTCAGACACAACTGAGCCACTCAGCAGACACACACAACACAACAAACACTCTGCAACTGCGAGGCTGCAGGAGAATTGCAGGATAACCGCGCGCTTGCCCATGCCATGAGGAAAGAGAGAAGCGCCTCTGGTCCCCTCAGCCTGCAAGTCCCAGGGACCCACCTGCCCACCACTGCTGGCTTGGGAGAGGTAGCAATTCGGAGATGCTTAGGCACACAGACTCTAGACCTAGACTGCCTGGGTTCACTTAGTTCTAATAATAGCCTTATGCCTCAGGGTCCATTATCTGTCAAATGGAGAAAAAAGCCATGGCTTAAGATCACCTGAGTTAATTTGAAAGAACATAGATAACTCCCTAGCAATTAGGAAGCACCAAAAAGTTTTAATAAACAAATAAGGGTTATTTTTAAAGTGCTTAAAATGTTCAGGGGGGAAAAAAAACCCTCCAGCTACCGAATTAGTATCTTCCTACAAAGGGATGATAAAATCAGTTCATGGTTTAAAAAGAGCTATGATGGTGGGCAGCCTCGGCCTTAGGAAAATTCCACATCTCCCCAGGAAGCATGTAAAAGAACAGTCACAGCTGCATTTTTCATAATAGCAAAAAATGAGAACTAACAGAGGTGTCCACTGAAAGAATGAGAAAGCTTATGGTATGTTATATTACGGGGAAAAGGGATGGGCACCGGCTGCATGCAATGTAAACAAATATCGGAAACATCATGGTGAGAGAAAAGGTCAAGAATACTATACAATCCAGTAAATCAATATTTGGGACTCCCAGGTGGCACTCGTGGTAAAGAACAATCTTGCCAATGCAGGTCCGATCCCTGAGTCAGGAAGATCCCCTGAAAAAGGGAATGGCTACCCACTCCAGTATCCTTGTCCGGAGAGTCCCATGGACAGAGGAGCCTGGCAGGCTACAATCTGTAGGGTGCAAAAAGTCGGACACAATTGAAGTGACTTAGCAGGCACACATGCAAATTGATATCTATTGAAAATATACAAAATTAAAGGATAATTTGAATTTGTTAAACCAATATTTAATCACAATACTGTAAATCAATTATACAATTACAAAAAGATAACAAGAATTGTAGAAATATGTTGTCAGCTTTAAAATGTGAATAAGACATAAAAAAATGTATTTAAAAAACAAGCAAGGCAATGTAAACAGAAACTTCACAGTGGTGCTGATGTGAAAGTTAGGAAATATTGAAAGAACAATGGAGGAATTTCACTACTTCATCGCCTCCCCATGAACAAGCCGCTTGAATCAATTAGACCCACTAATCCTCTTCAGCCCTTGGGAAGCAACTGTCTGCATCAGCTCAGCTCAGCTTATAGTCTGGCTTCTTCTGCTGTGTGGCAGGTCCACCCAGGAGACCTTGTGGCACACACAATACTATAGCCCCTCAAAGTGAATGTGAAAGTCGCTCAGTCATGTCTGACTCTTTGGAGACCCCATGGGCTGGTCAAGTCCATGGAATTCTTCAGGTCAGAATACTGGAGTGGGTGGCCTTTCCCTTCTCCATGGGATCTCCCCAACTCAGGCATCAAATATAGGTCTCCTGCATTGGAGGTAGATTCTTAACCAGCTGAGCCACCAGTGAAGCCCAAGAAGATTGAAGTGGATAGCCTGCCCCTTCTCCAGGGGATCTTCCCGACCCAGGAATTGAACCAGGGTCTCCTGCATTGCAGGTAGATTGTTTACCAACTGAGCTATCAAGGAAGCCCACATAGGCCCTCAAAGCCCACCACATTTATTTTTTGCACTTAGACATGGGAAAGGAACAACCGATCACTTACAAACAGTGGAAAGAATATCCAGCTAATATAGGAGGAGGCTGAGGAAGAGATGAGTTTTGGAAGCCTGGGAATTGTATAAACGAGCTAGAATGATCACATTTTGGCAGAGAAATAGAAGAAAAATCTCAGGGTAGAATTTTATGAGAATGGGGGTAGCAAACACATTTATCTGCTAGAAGTGAGAAGACCAAAGTTACTTTTATAATGAAATCAAATAAATCATGGCACATCCATACTATTAAATAGTACACAGCCTATAAAACCAATGTAGCAAAACTCTACACACAGACACAAAAATCCAATAATGAAGCTGAAAAAATAAAGTGTAGACATTTACTTATCTATACAGAGAGAAAGAGGACTGGGATTCCATTCTTGACTGAAATAAGCCAGATGATTTCTATGCTTATATGTTTGTGGGTGAAAGAAAACTTTGATTATGCCTAGGAAGTGGAGGGTAATTTATATTTGTCTATATTTTGTGATTTATTTCTTTTTAATTGGAGGATAATTGCTCTATGAGATTGTGCTGGTTTCTGACACGCATCTACATGAATTAGCCATGGGTATACATATACCCCTCCCTCCTCCTACCCCACTCCACCCTTCCAGGTTATCACAGAGTACCAGGTTTGAGTTCTCTGTGTCATTCAGCAAATCCCCACTGGTCATCTATTAGATATGGTAATGGGTATGTTTCCAAGTTGCTCTCAGTTCGTCCCACCCTCTCTTTCCCCCATGTGTTCACAGGTCTGTTCTCCGTGTCTGCTTCGCCACTGTTGTCCTGCAAGTCAGTTCTAATGAGATGGATGGACCTGAGCCAATTATACAGAGTGAAGTAAATCCGAAAGGGCAGAACAAAATCGTATATTAAGGCATATATACGGATTCTAAAGGGATGAGACTATTCTTCTGTATTGTCTGAATTTTCAACAAGCATTGACTTAGTTTGTAACTTAGAGTAAGCAAAAAATATTAATATTTAGGTTTAAGATAAGCGAACAGGGTGAAATTAGTTTTCTGGATTAGCTAATGAGACTGGGGCTAAGTTCCATCTGTAGAGTCAGTTCAGGCTGACTCACTGGGTATAAAGGGATACAAAATGATGGGAGAACAGGAGCTGAGGGCAGGACAGAAAGCAAGGCAAGTTTAAAGAGGGGATGATGAGAAGGTAAAAATATTGACAGAGCAGATGCCAACTTCCCATAAGAATTTTCCAAACACAACAGGAAACCCCTACTATTCTCATTTAAAATCAGATGAACACTTATGATGAAAATACAGTATATGCAGGCATAAACTGTGAGTCCATGATAGACATTTCTGCAATTGGGACCTCCAAGGCCTTTCCTTACTATACTCATTTTTCAGTTCAGTTCAGTTGCTCAGTCGTGTCCGACTCTGCAACCCCATGAATCATAGCACACCAGGCCTCCCTGTCCATCACCAACTCCCAGAGTTCACTCAGACTTGCGTCCATTGAGTCAGTGATGCCATCCAGCCATCTCATCCTCGGTCATCGCCTTCTTCTCCTGTCCCTAATCCCTCCCAGCATCAGAGTCTTTCCCAAGGAGTCAACTCTTCGCATGAGGTGGCCAAAGTACTGGAGTTTCAGCTTTAGCATCATTCCTTCCAAAGAAATCCCAGGGTTGATCTCTCTACTCATTTTACCCGGGGGAAAAAAGGAAACCTTCACTCTAACCTAAGCAAATGGGATTGGTCCTATCAGCTTAGACAATAAAGCCTAATATGCAAAGCCCTCTGCTTAGACAGAAAAGAAATGATCAGGCACACAGGCTTGACAAATGTTTTCCACACTTGACATGGCATTCCTGTGTTTTGTCCTCGAAGTTGCCCCTCTGGCTTGGTAAATAGCACCCACTGTGAAATCACTCAGGAAAGTTAGCATACATGTTTGTTTTGTCAATAAGCAGTAGACTGTGTTTCTGGTTGAGTGCCTACATGAAAGTGATGTGCTTTCTGTAACACCATACGTAAGCATGGCAAATTGTTATGGTTAATTTTGCTATTCCGGAAAATTCGAACAGTTCTCTCTGATTACAGCTGCAGGACCACAAACAGCAGCTCACTGCCCAGGAGATAACATTGGAGGGCATGAGGCAAGTTATGGAAGAAAGCCTGGGCTTCCCAGGTGGCACTGATGGTCAAGAAACCCCCTGCCGACGCAGGAGACATAAGAGATGTGGGTTCAGTCCCTAGGTCCTGAAGATCCCCTGGAGGAGGGCATGGCAACCCACTCCCGTATTCTTGCCTGGAGAATCCATGGACAGAGCAGCCTGGTGGGCTACAATCCATAGGGTCACAAAGAGTTGGACACAACTGAAGTGACTTAGCAAGCACGCACAGAAGAAAGTTACCAATTTAAGAAGCCTAAAAGAAAAGTTTGTTTCCACCTTGTACTATCTAGTATTGTTTAATGATTGTCTTTTTGAAAAACAAATAATGAGGCACTTGGCAGTAGCTATGACCACTTGAAAAAAAAGAAAACGTGTTTTCTTTGATATACCAGCACACATACACACAGAGAAAATTTTTTTAAAGACACATTTTATTTATTTATTGGCCATGCTGTGTGGGTTATAGGTTCTTATTAATAGGTCCCTCACCAGGGATTGAACCCGAGCCCTCAGCAGTGAAAGGGTCAAGTCCTAACCACTGGAACACAAAGGAATTCCCCCAGAAAAATTTTAAGGGATTTAAAAGTATTCATACACTTTGTCTTGGCGCTTTCATTTGAAGGACCTTCCCTGAAGAAACTGATCAGATAAGTCACCACATATTCACATCAAGGTGTTTTCCTTCTGGTCTGATTATAATACATTAATTACAATCATGATATGGAAACATCAGTTTAGAGAAAAAGAAATGGTTCAATATATATATAATACAGAACATCAGAAAGAAAGGCTATTGTTTTTAAGAGAAATTTTAAGGACCTGAGAAATACTCAAGATACAATATTAAGTGTATGGGCAGGAAGCTAAACTCTGTTCCTGGCATATGAACAAGTATCCACACATAGCACACCCACAAATGCAAGCCACATGCATGTACAGACACACAGTCTCATACTGACATGTAAACATACAAACGCTGGAGCCTGGGCTCTGAATCGGCCAGTAAATTGGATGCAAATTCCAGTTATGTCTCTTGCTGGTTGTATGGAGTCTATTTCCATCTTCAAGTGGGGATAACCTTTGAGGACTTAGTGTTTTAATCAATATGAAATTCTGAGAACAATACTAGCCCCACAGTGCTCACTTATTGTTAGACACAGCCTGTAGATCTGAATTGTTACAAACAACGTCTGGAGGGAAATACACTCAATCATCAGAATCGTCTGATATGTAGTTTAGTGTAATTTTTTAATACTTTTAGGGATTGTTTTTGCAAGTTTCCTGCAGATGGGCATATAAGGTTATTATCGTCAGAAGAAATGTTTCCATATTCTTTGAGAAAATACTGCAGAGAAGAATGAAGATGAATGGGGATGTTAATGTAGCAGGCTGGATGGGAGGGGAGCTTGGGGGAGAATGGACACACATTTATGTATGCTTGAGTCCCTTCGCTGTTCACCTGAAACGACCACAACATTGTGAATCGGCTCTACCCCAAAACAAAATTAAAAGTGTAAAAAATATTTTAAAAAAAGGATGAACTGGAGATGTCAGTTCCCTCTCTGACTCAGTCCATTCAGCAGAGGACAGAAGCAACTCTCATCAGTCCAGTTTCTGCATATCTGTAACACATGTCAAGCTTGAAGATGCTAGCAAGAACACGGGAGATGATTTCGAAAACAACCTTTAATTATTTTTAAAAGGCTAGATTCTCGTACCTCTTCAGAGCTAGGTCGCCATCTAAAAAGCGTTCCTAAACTCAGAAGCACCTACTGCATCTGAGTGGACCCCTTCACAGAAAAATTAACTTCACAGAAAAATACAACACAACAAGATGGCATACTCACTCTCTAGAGGAAATTCCACATGGCCGAAGATTCACAGTAGGGGAGTAGAATTTAATTTAGATACGTTACCTAAGCAGCAGGTCCCTGGTGACTCAGCAGTAAAGAATCCGCCTGCTAATTCGGAAGATGTGGGAGACACAGGTTTAATCCTTGGGCCGGAAGATCCTCTGGAATAGGAAGTGGCGCAACCCGCTCCAGTATTCTTGCCTGGGAAAACCCATGGACAGAGGAGACTGGCATGCTGCAGTCCATGGGGTCACAAAGAGTCAGACACAGCTTAGCAACTGAACAAAAACCACCTAAGCAGCATATTGACCCAAGATCAGCTGAAGTCAGCTTGAAAGTCATAGTGTGAGTCACTCAGTCGTGTCCGACTCTTTCCGACTCCATGGACTGCAGCCTGCCAGGCTCCTCTGTCCATGGGACTCTTCAGGCAAGAATACTGGAGCAGGTAGCCTTTCCTTTCTGCACAGTATCTTCCCAACTCAGGGATCAAACCCAGGTCTCCAGCACTGCAGGCAGATTCTTTACCATCTGAGCTACCAGGGAAGCCCATTTCTTTGCATGTGTGTGTGTGCGTGTGCGTGTACGTGTCTGTGTATATGTGTGTGTTAGTCACTCAGTCTTGTTGGACCCTTTGCAACCCCACGGATTGTAGCTTGTCGGGTTCCTCTGTCCGTGGAATTCTGCAGTCAAGAATACTGGAGTGGGTAGCTGTTCCCTTCTGCAGGGGATCTTCCCAACTCAGGGATCAGACCCGGGTCTCTCTCCCACCTTGCTGGTGGATTATTTACCATCCGAGCAGAAGCCAGCATAGAAAAAACAAAGCAATAAAAATAGGATGATGTTCAAAGCCTAGGAAAGCTATGGCAATAGTGTGGCATCAAACGAGAGATCACGTGAAGGGTGCCCGCGGTGCTCATCCGTAACTTCCTAAATGGAACTCAGAGCTAGAGTGTAAGACCACATCGCTGGAGTCTTCATTCATCTTGTGAGTCTCTCCCACATGCCATACTGAAAATAAAATACAGCGAGACCATAACCCTTCAAAACCTTATTGTCCAATATTTTTCTCTCCTGGTTAATGGTGATTCTCGGAGATTAGAACAGAAGAGGTTATAGGAAAAGGCAAAAGTGCAGACACATTGAGAAAACAATTTCCTAGCAGCTGAGAGGCCAGCCAAGCAGCCCAGTTTGACTTAAGATGCTGCTGCTGCTGCTGCTGCTAAGTCGCTTCAGTCATGTCCAACTCTGTGCAACCTCCCAGGCTCCTCCGTTCATGGGATTTTCCAGGCAAGATTACTGGAGTGGGGTGTCATTGCCTTCTCCAGACTTAAGATACTAAAGAGCTGCAATCCAGGTGTGCCAGGGACCAACTGCTTCAGCGAACTGCCAGTGATTCCAGGTGAAAAGTCGCCACTCTAAGAGTCAGACACAGCTTGGAGACTGAAAAGCTATCAAACCTACCCACAAAATGTTACCACTTTCTGCATGCAATGACAAGTAAATCGGAGAAAACTATGAGAGCTTGCAGATTATAAACCTGAGTTTTATCCAGTCACAATACTATGACTCAAAGAACTCAGCCTTCTGGCTGCAGGTTATCAGCAGTCTAGAAAGGACTGGTGCCAGAACCTAAATCACATGGGTTTGATTGAAAATAAACCATACAATCCTGTGTCATCAATGGTCTGACTTACTGTTTTAAGTAGGCTGATCATTTTGCAGCCACAATAATAATGGACCCCAATACAGAAAGCCCCACATTTAAAAATATGTAAAGTGTATGTTACATTTCAAATATGATATGGCACTAAACTATTTTTTCCAGCAGTCATGTATGGAGGTGAAAGCTGGAACATAAAGAAGACTAAGCATCTAAGAATTGATGCTTTTCCATTACGGTGCTAGAGAAGACTCTTGAGAAGTCTCTCAGACAGCAGGGAGAGCAAACCAGTCCAATCCTAAAGGAAATCAACCCTGAATAGTCACTGGAAGGAATGGTGCTGAAGCTGGAGCTCCAATACTTTGGCCACCTGATGCAAAGAGCTGACTCATCAGAAAAGTCCTTGATGCTGTGAAAGATTGAAGGCAAAACGAGAAGAGGATGAGATGGCAGGATGGCATCCCTGACTCAATGGACATGAGTTTGAGCAAACTCTGGGAGATGGTAAAGAACAGGGAAGCCTGGCGTGCTGCAGTCCATGGGGGTCACAAAGAGTCAGATCCAACTTAGAGACTGAACAATGAACAACAACAGCCTATAGAAATGAATGCCAATGAGCCAACATTTCCACTGCTAGGTATGTGCCTAGGAAAAATTAAATCATAATCCACACCAAATCTTGTATATGAATGGTGATAACAGAAAGATACGTAACTGTCCCAAACGAGGAAACGACGTGAAACTCTATCACGTAGCTGACTGGAAAAGGAAAACGTGGAATGCCCCACATGCTGGGAGCTCAGTCGTGTTGAACTCTTTGTGACCCCATGGACTGTAGCCCACCAGGTTCCTCTGTCCATGGAACTTCCCAGGTAAGAATACTGGAGTAGATTACCATTTCCCTTTCCAGGGATCTTCCCGACCCAGGGCTGGAACTCGCATCTCCTGCATTGGCAGGGAGATGCTTTATCACAGAGTCACCTGGGACACCCCAGCAGTGGTGTTGGGGACCCCGAAAGTAAGAAGAGAGTTCTTTATATATGAAGCTTTTCATCTGCTAGGTTTCCCTTATGCTGACATAAATGCAAAGCTTTGATAGGTGAGTTATGATAAATAAAAAAGTAAAAGAGCTATACAAAACCTAATCTGAACTTGATATTGTTGCTCAACAGTCTGAACCCAAAGCACATTTTTAGTTTGAAATGCACTTGCTGCCACTTACATAGTCACAAAACATCTCTGCAATAAATTTAAATATCTTTCACTATTCATAGTAATAAATTACTTTATAATCTATATTATCCATCATCAGAAATTACCTCCTCATTTATATTACTTATATTCTATTACTTACTAACAGTATTAGTATAGGCCTGGCTCCAAGCTGACATCTCCAGTGTGTTGTGCACACCCTTGGACAATCCCCAGAGACCATGTCCATACTTCCTTCACCCAAACAGATTTTAAAAGAACTCCCTATTCTTTTCCCATTGTGTTTCCAAAGTGAAAGCAGTTCAGTCAGAGAGCTAAGGTGGGTTTTTCCAGGATTGCTTTTCTCCAAAGAGGAGAATAAATGAAAGAACAATGGGCATAAAGGTGGCTGGTGGCATCTGCAAATACTGTGTCCATGTGCTTGGACATGTCACTTAAACTGTGTATATATAAGCTTAGAAGACTAAGAATCCAGTGCTCCATGTCAGGTGAAAAGAATATTTTCTGCCGTATCCACCCTTGATTCTGAAACATGCTCCTCTGGGGTCTGAGAATTCCCCCAAGGACCACAGTTTGGTGTGGCCTCCGTCACCCAACACCTGTACGAGGGCTCAAATCAGCAGGCCCTGGTCCACTTCTTAGCCTTTAAACATCTCACCCGCCTGCTCCACTGTCCCCATGGCGGGAGGTAATGAGTGCTGTGATGATCAAATTAGCATTGCAGACCATAAATGAGTTTTGTTTTCCCCTAATCATAATCCTCTATAAATCTCTAGCCAGCGTATCTTTACAAATCAACTCCTGGACCACCAAGCAAGATTCTTAACCCATGGGGGGATTTTCAGGACAGGATACACCCAGAAAACTCCAGAAGAGTTTTCTGAAGAAATTTCAAGGACGAGGGGCCCAGGGTTGTTAGCTAAGCACAGCTCAGCCCTAACACACAGCTGCTTCTTTTCCTGTAACTGTCCCCTCTAGAACTCTGCCTCTGAGCAGGCCAGCACTGCCTTCAGCAGCCCTGATAAGTTAAAAGCAGGCCTGCTCCAGTCCAAGTGGGCCCCACATATGGACTGCCAGACAGTCCTCCGCACCGTCTACAGCGAGAAAAATCATTATTTTTATTTGTGGTAACCCACATGCTTAAAACGTGGGCATCCCTGGTGGCTCACATGGCAAACAATCTGCCTGCAGTGTGAGAGACTCGGGTTCAGTCCCTAGGTTGGGAAGATCCCCTGGAGAAGGGAATGACAATCCACTCCAGTATTCCTGCCTGGAGAATACTATGGATAAAGGAGCCTGGTGAGCTTCAGTCCATGGAGTGGCAAAGAGTTCAACATGACTGAACAACTAACAAACACATACACACACACATACACACACACACACACACACACATACACACACACACACACTCACACACACAAACATACACAGGGACTCAGATGTCTCAATCTATTTCTTTTGGTCCACTCTTTTCACTGAATGTCAAGACTCCTGAAGAAGGGGCCACAAAACACCCCCAATCTTACAGTTAATAAATAAAGTGACTTTGCTCACAGCCAAGGACTAATTAGTTCCATGTAAACGTACAATCACACAGCAACAAAGGACTTTGATATCTTATCTCATCTGTCAACACTTCTCTGGAATTTTTAGAAGTGGCATGTTTCAACCTCACCCTGTTTCAGAAGAGATGCTACAACTTTATCTCCAATTCCACCATGCAAATTGAATTATTCCACAGGTCTTTCCAACAACTTCTGGACTCAGACAGCTGTGAGTTTGAATTCATTCTAACTTCTAACATGAGAACTCTGGAAATTTCCTAACCTTGATCAACCTTCTTTTCTCATCTAAAACACTAGGGCCATTGAATTGTCCTGGTTTATGTGGGAAACAGATAAGCTCATGCTTTTAATGTTCCCAAAACAACATCAGGCACGTATTGATGGTCCATGCGAATGCCCTTCTCTCCTTGCCCCAGCCACTGTTCTGGTTGAATCATGACTGGTTTTTCTCTTTTTCTTCCATCCATACAGAAGGCTGAGCACTGAAGAACTGATGCTTTCGAACTGTGGTGCTGAAGAAGAGTCTTGAGAGTCTGCTGGGCTGCAGGGTGATCAAACCAGTCAATCCAAAAGGAAGCCAACCCTAAATATTCATTGGAAGGACTGATGCTGAAGCTGAATCTCCAACAGTCTGGCCACATAATGCAAAGAACTGACGCTTTAGAAAAAGACCCTGATGCTGGGAAATATTGAAGGCAAAAACAGAAGAAGGCAGCTGCAGATGAGATGGTTAGATAGCATCACTGACTCAATGGACATGAATTTGAGCAAACTCCAGGAAATAGTGAAGGACAGGGAAGTCTGGCGTGCTGCAGTCCATGAGGTCACAAACAGTTTGACATGACTTAGTGACTGAGCAACAAAATTCTCAACATGGCTTAAACACGCCTGTCTCGACCCTCTGCATGTGATCCTGTGTACAGTCCCTGAGCATGGCTGGCAAGACACAACACTATCTTACCCCAAACTCCAGCCTCACCTTCCACCAGGCACCACACGTGACTGAGCATTCATGAGACACTAGCCTGTTCATACTTACACATCCCTTTCCCTCTTTATGCTTAGAACACTCTTCCAATCACAACTTTCCATCTACAACTCCTCCTATTCTGTGAAGACCGACCACAGATGTATCTGCAAAAGTGTGGTGATTCACCCACTCTCTTCCCCCACAAAAATGAGATCTTCCTTCAACCTTGTACTCAAAAGCCACTGCATATACCCTTTATCCTTCCACTTGCAAAGGAATATAATTCTTCATGGATACTGCAACAGGCCACGGGCAGAGGTCGTCTTATAGTAGACCTCTTTCTTTTTAATCACAATAGAGAACTTAGATACTAAATATTATGGAGACCCAGCTAGTGTTTATGAGATCAAAGAAGAGGTGCAGGCATGGCTGATAAGCCCAGCTTCTGGATCGGGCTTCCAGAGTTCCTGCCTCGTGCTGGCTGAGTGACTCTGGGCAAGTTATGCAACCTCTCTAAAGCTCAACTGCCTCATTATGAAATGTGGATATTAACTGTACTTTCCCTGTGGGTTGCTGTGAAGATTATCATATTGAATTCTTTACATGCATCATCTCACACTGACTAGAATGCAATGATTAACACACATCTGCTGTCACATTGTAATGAAAACGGGAACACCTCATTTCAAGCCATATCATACTCTGTTGAAAAATGGGTCAGTCTTTCTCACTGAGTGTTCCCTATCAGTGCTCAGAGGTTTAAGATTTTCAAACAAACAACTTATTAAAACAGAAGAAAAGGATGAGAGAAAAGAGTAACAGAAACTTTACACATACAGCTCTCCTCTCTGCTATTGGAAACACAGTAAAAGTGGTACAAGGCATTTACATCCAAGTTCTACGACAGGTTCTGTGTCTTACTGTAAATCTTTCTTAGAAGACATATATATGGCCTTTATGTTAATTTCCTCAACCGTGAAACCCAGGGTGGTCCTATTTCCCTTAACCATGGTGATACATGTTTTCATTTAGCTGCCTGTCATGAAGTTAAACTAAGCAGGAACATCAATGATTTTTTTTTCTTCTAATCAAAGTCATAAATATAAAGAAAGCTGAGCACCGAAGGATTGATGCTTTTGAACTGTGATATAGGAGAAGATTTTTGCGAATCCCTTGGACTGCAAGGAGATCAAAACAGTCAATCCTAAAGGAAATCAGATCTGTCTAAAATATCTGATAGAGAGAGGAGAGTGAAAAAGCTGGCTTAAAACTCAACATTCAAAAACTAAAGATCACGGCATCTGATTTCATCACTTCATGGCAAATAGATGGGGAAACAATGGAAACAGTGACAGACTTTATTTTCCTAGGCTCCACAATCACTGAGGATGGTGACTGCAACCATGAAATTAAAAGATGCTTGCTCCTTGGAAGAAAAGCTATGACCCATCTAGACAGCATATTAAAAAGCAGAATCATTACTTTGTCAACAAAAGTCCATACAGTCAAAGCTATGGTTTTTCCAGTAGTCATGTATGGATGTCAGAGTTGGACCGTAAAGAAGGCTGAGTGCCAAAGAATTGATGCTTTTGAACTGTGGTATTGGACAAGACTCTTGAGAGTCCCTTGGATTGCAAGGAGATCAAACCAGTTAATCCTAAAGGAAATCCTGAATATTCATTGGAAAGACCAATGCTGAAGCTGAAACTCCAGTACTTTGGCCACCTGATGTGAAAAGCTGACTCATTGGAAAAGACCCTGATGCCGGGAAAGACTGAAGGCAGGAGGAGAAGGGAACGAAGGAGGATAAGATGGCTGGATGGCATCAGTGACTCAATGAACATGAATTTGAGCCAGCTCTGGGAGATGGTGAAGGACAGGAATCCTGGCATGTTGTAGTTCATGGGGTCAAAAAGAGTCAGACATGACTGAATTACTGAACAGTAACAACACACACACACACATATATATGTATATGAAAGTGAAAGTGTTAGTTGCTTGTCGTATCTGATTCTTTGTGACCCGCATGGACTGTAGCCCACCAGACTCCTCTTTCCATGGGATTCTCCAAGCAAAAATAGTGTTTGTATATATATACTGTTTGTGTATATAGTGTTTGTATGTGTATGTATGTGTGTGTGTGTGTATATACTTGTGAGATGCTGTTTGCACACATCAGGAGACAAAGCAGGTTCTCTATGCCCTGTTTGTTACCGCATTTTGGTTCCTTCACAGAATTTGAGTAATACTTAGAAATGGCTTCACAAAGATTCAAGATTCTGCAGGAACCCCACATTATGGGCCATTGTGCGTACTCTCACAAAAATTCTTCCCTGTCATCTAGGGGCCATGTGTGTGTGTATATACATATACATATACATACACACATATATGAGAAAAACAGGACTAAAATTGTAGCTTAGGCACCCATAACTTTCTAATATGAGTGACAAATCTCTAACCCAAAGCTAAACCATTTATAAGATTTAGTAACAGCTCAAAATCTCTAACATTATATCACTAGATTCCATATTTCATCAAATCATCTTGAAATGTGTATTTGCAATGATGAGTGATTAGAAGTCTCCTCTGATAAAGGATCATTTCAGTGTCCCGCTGGCACAAAATTTCAAGACAAATAATTTCCCCCTATTAGGAAGAACTCATGATTAGACTAACCTCTCATAGCTGGTTCTTGAGATCATAGAATGAAAATAACCGCAAAGGATGAACAAACACTAAGGCCTTCCAGGTGGACCATCTCAGGTGGCCTCTGATGGTTAACTCAGGTAAGGGGGATACTGGCATCCCAACTGTAAACCAACAAGCGATGAGCTTGCTTCACCATCTCCCTCTTTCCAACAGGTATAAGATTCCAGAAGGGATTATCCGGCCACCCAGAGAAAGGGTGAAAAGAAAGGAACTAGTTCCCGGGCATGTTCTCTCCCTGATGTAATAAGAAGCCATGTGTTTTGGTGCAACTTCTAGGATTACAGAAGGCTAATCAAGATGTTCATTGTTTGATCCCACCCTGAAACAACAGGCCCAGGCAGCCAACTCAGGAACGTCCTTGGAGGCTTTGTTTGCACACGTCAGGAAAAAAAGCAAAGTGTTTTCAATTCCCTGCTTGTTATGGAATTTCAGTCCCTTCAGAGAATTTAAGTAACACTTAAAAATGGCTTCACAGATAAATGGTCTCACCAGAGACCCAAGATTCTGCAGGAATCCAACATTGTGAACCATCCTGTGCGCTCTCACAAAACTTTCCCTATTATCCAGGGGCCATGATGTTTCTAACTCAAGGCAGGTCAGTCTTTCCATTTACACAACAGCACCTTTCTTAATTTTAAGTCATCGTGGTGGTGGTATAGTCACTAACTCGGGTCCAACTCTTGCAACCCCATGGATATTTTAAGTCATATTTAAAGGTGCATGTCTGAAGGCCCAGGAAAGTATTCCTTCCAAACCTGGTCACTTCCCTTCATTCTCATTAAGTAGAATAATATATAATGTATAAAGCCAATGAGGTTCTACTGGACAGACATAGTGAGAAGAATATAGTGCTGGAGCTAGGCAGCCCTGAACCAAACACAGAACTGCAGTTATGGCAGCTCTGTAAGGCGAAATTAGGATATCCGTGCTCACCTCACTGGGCAATTGCCAGGGCTTCCCTGGTGGCTCAGACGGTGAAGCATCTGCCTGCAATGCGGGAGACCTGGGTTCAATCCCTGGGTCGGGAACATCCTCTGGGAAGGACACGGAAACCCACTCCAGTACTCTTGCCTAGACAATTCCATGGACAGAGGAGCCTGGTGGACTACAGTCCATGGGATCACAAAGAGTCAGAAACGACTGAGCGACTTCACTCACTCAAATGAGCTAATATGTGCAAGGTCACCAGGGTGCCTGCTGCCCAGCTCAGGGTCAGTAATCATGAATTAGTTTGCATGGCCTTTTACATGGGGGGCTATGAATATTCTAGATTCTCTTCCATATCACCCATCACTCCTTACTATTGAACAGATCACCTGGGGGACATGTAGACAGACAATGTCTGTAAGAGGGGCCCCAGTGCAGCTCCCGTAATCACACACTGCCTGCAACTTACATGCTCACATGAGAGGCCAGCAGGAGACAGGAATGTATGCAGGCTCAGTCATGTCTGACTCTTTGTGACCCCACGGACCCCGCCAGGCTCCTCTGTGCATGGAATTCTCCAGGCAAGAATACTGGAGTAGGTTGCCATGCCCTCCTGCAGAGGATCTTCCCAACCCAGGGATTGAACCTAGGCCTCCTGCACTGCAGTCAGATTCTTTATCATCTAAGCCACAAGGAAAGCCCACAGGAACCAACAGGCCAGCAGAAATGACCCAAAATGGTGAACTTCTGAGGTCTCTCTTTACTCACCAGGAAAAAATTAAGCCTGAGTTTCTAATTCCCCATCAAGGAGCTAAGACATGTTCTCTGTTTTAACCAGTCAGAAAAATGGAAATGGGAAAAATAATTTGTTAGAAATCAAACTAACAGACCATAGTTAAAATGACACTATCAAATCATCTCTGTCTCAAAGGGCATCAGATGCCCAACAGCAGGAATTGTCCATATAGATGCGTCTTCCTGATGGCAATTGCTTCCTCATCATTATGTTTAGCAAAGTAATGGATACCTATTTATAATATCAAAAGGAGAGCATAACACAGGTTTTAAAAAGGTTGTCCAGTGAGAATAGTCTCATAAAGACTCTACCCTAGATTTATTAAAAAATAAATATAATAATGAAGCCTCTAAAAGTAGGAAGCTAAAAATATATCCTCAGATAAGAACCAAATTGCACTCAATTGATGTTCAAATCAGATGAGACTTTAAAGTACTTCTTTGGGGGTAAAAGGAGAGACACTTTTTTTTTTTCAATGAAAGGAATTATAGATATCAAAAATAATATGCTGGCTCATGGTAAAGAGTCCACCAGCCATTGTAGGGGACATGGTTTGACCCCTGGTCCAGAAGATCCCACATGACAGGGAGCAACTAAGCCCACAAGCCACAACTTCTGAAACCTGTGGGCTGCAGCTACGAAGCCCTTGCACCCTAGGGTTCACATTCCACCAGAGGAGCCACCATAACGGGGAGCCCACGCACCACAGTGAAGAGTGGCCCCCATTTGCTGCAACTAGGGAAAAGCCGGCGCAGCAAGGAAGACCCAGTGCAGCCAAAAATAATGAATACAATTTTTAAAAATAATATTTTGATTTATACAGATGCTTAAGGCACCAAATTTAAACATCAACTATGTGTTGGATATGTAGAGACTATATGGCAGTAAACTACATTTTGCAAACAATTCAAAGAATTTTACACTGTATTAAGGAGCTTAAAACCAAATTTGGGGAGAATAAATATGTGCATAACTTGGCTACTAAGAATTGATTTTAAAAAAACCATTTGAAAAAGCATAAAGAAAATATTCATAGTGTTAACACTTAAACCAGAATTGTTTAAGTGTTAGATAGTGTTAGATATTGAATGTCCTGATATCTAGAGGACAGACAGACAAGATATAAAGAAATTAGCCAAATGGAAGAAACTTTTTTGTGGTACACAGATTCCTAACAGGTCTTTAAGTAAAGATTAGGTGTTCATTGTCATGAAATTTGGAAAATGGAAAAGAAGATATTCTAGAATGAGAAACATGGGTACTATCAAAGTTATCATAGAATAAACATTGCATACCAGAGTTTTTTAATCTCAGTATTACTGGCATTTGGATGGGGGGTGGGGTTTTGGAGGTGCTGTCTGAGCACTGGAGGGTGTTTAGCAGTATCGATCACCTCTACCCAGAGATGTCAGGAGCTCAAGATAATAAAAGTAAGATTAAGAAAAGACATTACTTTGCTGACAAGATCTGAATAGTCAAAGCTATGGTTTTTCCAGCAGTCATGTGTAGATGGACCATAAAGAAGGCTGGATGCCAAAGAACTGATGCTTTTGAATTGTGGTGTTGGAAAAGACTCTCAAGAGTCCCTTGAACAGCAGGAGGATCAAACCAGTCAATCCTAAAGGAAATCAATCCTGAATATTCACTGGAAGACTGATGCTGAAACTGAAGCTCCAATACTTTGACCACCTGATAGGAAGAGCTGATTCATTAAGAAAGACTGATGTTGGGAGAGATTTGAAGGCAAGAGAAAAAGGGAAAAACAGAGGATGAGAAGGGTGGATGGCATCACTGACTCAAAGGACATGAGTTTGAGCAAGCTCCGGGAGATAGTGAAGGACAAGGAAGCCTGGTGTGCTGCAGTCCATGGGGTCAGAGAGTCAGACACAACTGAGCGACTGAACAAGAATAAGATAACAATCTTGACAATCAAAATGCCTCTTACTGTTGTTTAGTTGCTCAGTTTTGTCCCACTCTTTTGTGACCCCATAGACTCTAGCCTAACAGGCTCCTCTGTCCGTGGAACTTTCTAGGCAAGAATGCTGGAGTGGGTTGCCATTTGCTTTTCGGGGGATCTTCCCAACCCCGAGGTGGAACCTGCATATCCTGCATTGGTAGGCAGATTCTTTATCACTGAACCACAAGAGAAGCACCAAATATCTCTAGATATTGAATGGGGTCAGAGAGTCAGACACAACTGAGCGACTGAACAAGAATAAGATAACAATCTTGACAATCAAAATGCCTCTTACTGTTGTTTAGTTGCTCAGTTTTGTCCCACTCTTTTGTGACCCCATAGACTCTAGCCTAACAGGCTCCTCTGTCCGTGGAACTTTCTAGGCAAGAATGCTGGAGTGGGTTGCCATTTGCTTTTCGGGGGATCTTCCCAACCCCGAGGTGGAACCTGCATATCCTGCATTGGTAGGCAGATTCTTTATCACTGAACCACAAGAGAAGCACCAAATATCTCTAGATATTGACAAATATCCCTGGTTTGGGGAGGTGGGTGGGGGTGCAAATCACCCTCCCTCCCAATTACTGCTATATACAAAGTTATAATCTGAAAGAAGTTTCTGAGTTATGATAGAACCAAAGAACTAAACATAAAAAGGAAACATTTCAATCTTTTCTTCATACTTCAATTTTCTTGTCTACTTACTATGCCAATAGGCTCCTATAAATAGAATGTGCTACACATATTAATCAAAACTATTTCCTGAGTCCCTACAACACACAATTTCACCACAATGAAACGTGGGTTTCACAAAACAATTGCATGATGGAAGCCAGATAAATGTGCTTGTTTCCACAGTAACAGGGATAGAACAGTTTGGTAAATGAAATGAATACTGTCAAAATTTGTAAGCAAAGCCTACATCTAATCCACTGCAAAAACATGAACAAAAACTCTGAATGTCCAAAGGAAGTGTACTTTGATCCCTTAGCTACTTGACAGCTTTGGTTTTGCTCCGCAGATGGTAATGGAATTACAAGGCAAGTATGCATCTGTGAAAGAGGCTCCAAGCCCTGCACAGGGGTCAGCCATGAAGAAGACGAATAAAGACAGTTTACTGACTAATCCTCCACTTTCTTCTCTTCTCTCTCTGCAGCTAAGCAGTGCTTTTGCCTTCCATTCCAGAGTCAACTGAGCCTTTCCTTAGCAGCTGGCATGGAATCTCCAGATGCTTTTAAGCTCTGCACAGAGACAGTACCACTGTTACTTAAGACAAAGAGGAACTGAGTCTTCTGTCCTGTCCCACTACCATCATCACCACCTTTACCATCATCACCTTCACTATCCCCACCACCACCACTACCATAGAAACACCATCTCCACCACCATCACCACCACCATCAGCACCACCACTACACTACCATCTCACGACCACCACCAGCACCAGCACTTCTACCACCACCAACACCTCCATCACCACTACCATCACCACCACTACCACCACTACCATAGCAACCACCACCAACACCATCTCCACCATCACCACCAACAGCACCACCACTACACTACCATCTCACGACCACCACCAGCACCAGCACCTCCATCACCACTACCATCACCACCACCACCACTACCACCACTACCATAGCAACCACCACCAGCACCATCTCCACCACCACCACCAACAGCACCACCACTACACTACCATCTCACGACCACCACCAGCACCAGCACCTCCATCACCACTACCATCACCACCACCACCACTACCACCACTACCATAGCAACCACCACCAACACCATCTCCACCACCAACACCACCACCGCCAGCAGCACCAACACCTCCATAGCAACTGCCACCAATACCATCTCTACCACCATCACCACCACCATCAGCACCACCACTACACTACCATCTCATGACCACCACCAGCACCAGCACCTCCACCACCACCAACACCTCCGTCACCACCACCACCACCACCACCACTACCATAGTAACCACCACCAACACCATCACCACCACCATCAGCACCACCACTACACTACCATCATCACAACCACCATCACCACCAGTACCTCCACCAACAACACCACCTCCATCACCACTACCATCACCACTACCATAGCAACCACCTCCAACACCATCTCCACCACCAAAACCACCACCATCTGCACTACCACTACCATCATCACCACCACCACCAGCATCACCACCACCAATACCTCCACACCTTACCACCACCACCAAAAACACCTCCACCACATCATCATCACCACCACCACCACCATCACCAACAATAACACCTCCATCACCACCACCAACACCTCCACCACCATCACCACTACCACCATCACCAACAACATGCACTACCACTACCATCATCACCACCACCACCAGCATCACCACCACCAATACCTCCACACCTTACCACCACCACCAAAAACACCTCCACCACATCATCATCACCACCACCACCACCATCACCAACAATAACACCTCCATCACCACCACCAACACCTCCACCACCATCACCACTACCACCATCACCAACAACACCTCCATCAACACACTACCACCACCACCACCACCATCTCCATCACCACTACCATCACCACCAAAACCTCCACCACCACCGCTACCATCATCACCACCAGCACCACCACCACCAACACCTCCACCACATCATCATCACCACCTCCATCACCAACAATAACACCTCCATCTCTACCACCATCACCACCACCACCATCACCAACAACACCTTCATCACCACTACCATCACCACCACTACCATCATCACCACCAACATCACCTTCATCACCACTACCACCACCACCACCATCATCTTCACTACCACCACTACCATAGCAACCACCACCAACACCATCTCCACCACCATCACCACCACCATCAGCACCACCACTACATTACCATCATCATCACTACTATCACCACCATCACCACCACCAGCACCAACAACACCACCTCCATCACCACCTCCACCACTACCATAACAACTGCCACCAACACCATCTCCACCACCATCAGCACCACTACTACCATCATCATCACTACTATCACCCTATCACCAGCATCACCACCACCAGCACCACCAGCAACACCTCCACACCATTACCATCACCACCACCAACACTCCACCACATCATCACCACCACTACCACCATCACTAACAACACCTCCATCACCACACCACCACCAACACCTCCACACCATTACCGTCACCACCACCACCACCACCATCATCACCACCACTAACATTACCACCAATAACACCTCCACCTCACCATCACCACCACCATCAGCACCAGCACTATCACCATCATCACTACTCCCACCTTGATCAGCACCACCATCAGCTGGAAGGTATAATTTCTACAGCAAGGAATCCTATGACCCTGCACTGGGCTCCAGCACAAGCAACCCTCTTCTTGGACATAAGCGCACTCAATTTTCCCAGCTTCCCACACTACTTACCTACACTAGGCTTTTCCACTTCTAGAACTTCTATATTTCCCAAACTAGCTCAAGTTGTTCTCTTGACCAACAGCATCCACTCTATACAGTTAGCTTACCAACCTATGAAGCCAAAGTGAAAAGACATTGGATACAGAAAAGACTAAAGCTGTTCATGAACTGCAGAAATACTCTCCATGTTACAAAACACGTTTTCTAGTGAATGAGCACTCACTTGTTTAACTCTTACAAAGTACTTAATAGATGCCTGGCACTGTTCTTACTATTCTACAGCTATCATGATCTTGCCCCATAACAGCTCAATGAAACCATGACTATCCACATTATCTTCTTTTTAAATTAATAAACTGTATATCAATTCTACATATATTAATTATAATTAATATAATAACTTATATTCTTAAAACAGCTTTAGTTTCATAGCAAAATTGAGAAAAAGACCCAAGAATTTCCCTTATGCTCCCTGAGATCACACGTGCACAGCCTTCCCCATCATCAACATCCCCCATCAGAGTGAATCCACACTGGCACTGTCATAACTGAAAGTTACTGTCATCTTTTCACAGGTGAGGAAACTGAGACACTAAAAATCATGCCTGAGGTCACAGGAAATAGCAGAGCTGAGATTCAAACCCAGGAAGCAGTCTCTCTAGGGATTCTAAACCACTCCACTTTGGAGCCACTTTAAATGAAGACAGTTCCAAAGCTAATTTTATGTCATACTTTTTGTAATATGTATACTTTTCATAAATGTGCAAGTAACACTTCCTGTATAAATGTCATAGGTCCATACAGAGCTGTAGAAACCTTTGACCTGCTGATTTTCAATTTTTTTCTAACAACAGAACCCTATTTTTAAAAGACTCAACCCCACACCACAGAGCACTCTGGAGAAAATTTGGGGTCAATTTAGACAGTTTAGAAACCACTGATTTTACTTCAACCTTCTCTTTTCACACATATGAAAACTGAGGCCCCTAGTGGGAAAGTCTTTGGCCAGAGAAACACAGAGCTAGTCAACAACAGAGCTGAAACTAGAACAGAGGTGTCGTGGTGCCAACCAGTCGCCTTTCAATTATCCCTGTGTACCCTGGCTAATCAACAGATCCATAAAAGTGCACTTTATCATCAATCAGTCTGGAGACGTGACTACAGACACATGAAAACAATTCAGCAGAATGGCAAAAGATAACCACTCACTCAAACATGTCTTCTTCTCTAAGTCTTCAGGGTCAAATATCCTAGTGAGAAATATCCTAGGATCTGGGCTGGCCTTCTCATCTATTTGGGTCCAAAGCCCTTTGCAAGCAAAGCTGGGAGACCAAGTCACCAGCAGAGTTAGCCGGGGAGAAACTGTAACAAAGACTTTGGGGGTCTGAGTTTATGGCTGAGCAAGAACTAAAACCTAGGTCCTCTGTCTGTCCCTCCATCGATATCCAGCACACACTCCCAGCCCAAAGTTCTCCCACTCACTCCACGCCTGGAAGGGTCCCTTACCTGAGTGTGGAGGAGACAGAGGCTCCTGGGCAACAGCCTGCAATTGATTTAAGGGTTGACCTTGAGACCTTCACATCTTACACCTTTCCATGACTAAGCTCTTCCCCTGCAGAAAACTACTCCTCCCGCTGCCCCAGAGGAGGTGTTGAGAAATGATCCAACACACCTGGACACGGAGCAAAAGTGCCTCAGACAGAGGCCCGAGATGGCCTCGCATCCAGGATGGCATCCATCCACCGTTCATGCAGCTGCTCAAACTGAAGTCTCCAGGTGGAAAAAAAGACTTCCAGAAACACTGTGGTTTTAACAAATGAAGAAGACCTCCCCACTGTACTGTGATTTTTTCCTGAGATGAAGTGTGAGCCTACATGCTTTACTGAGAGGTTTTCTTTCCTATATGAGACATGATGCAACCTTAATAAAAAATGTTATGTATCTTCCTATAAAAATAATAACTCAATAGCAAACAAAATCTTTTAGCTTTTATTTTACTATAAGAAGTTTTCATTTTTAGAAACTGGTCATTAAAAGTTAGTGCTAGAGGATTTATTTTCCAGCCTCTTTCATTTGTTTTTTAATTAAAGAAAGGAAAGTGTGTAAATGCATCTACCTATACCTATAGAGGACAAAAGAAATCAGATGGTTGTATCAGTCTATTTTTTAAGACAGTAAAAAATAATAATAAAGAACTCCCGTGAGATATAAGTTCTTACTAGAAATATCCTATGTGCAACTAATAAATATTTTTCTGACATTACATGGGCTCCAGAGAGGGAGGACCTTTCTTTATTCACCTTTTCAAAGCATTTTGTTCCATTTCCCTGCAGCTGTTTTAATGTCTGGTTTCCTAGGAAAGTCAGCTGCCAATCACCCCAGGATGAGGATTTCTATTTCATTGGTCTTTAATCTTGCAAAGGTTCCAGACTACTATTTTTCCCAGATTATAAATAAGTAAATAAAACAATCTGCAAGTAAGGATAAAAAGGCGTACAAGCTGCTTACATTTCCAAAATAGAGTGTTCTGTACCTACTCACTATATTTATTTCAGCATATCGCAAATGACAGTCTGTATCAGGACTTTTTTTTTTGTTCCTTCATAAAAGGCATTTCTTGTTTTATCCTGTGCTACTTTGAAAACAGTGTACACTGGGTAACCATAAACAAAATAGCTCATAGCACCTCTCCAAAAATTATTCTCAAACTTCATGCTCACTAAAGCTAGCTGTTCCAGCCCAGCCGAAAAGAAACAACATCAGAGGGCTGCACATTGGAAGGAAGAAATAAAGCGGCATGTCTCTGGCATGTTCTCTGCTATGCTGTGACTATCCTGTGGGGCTCTGGAGTTTAATCAGTCTTCTTAATTGGACACTTAGTTCAGCCCCTGGGTTGGAGCAGGCAAGTAAGAGAGGAATCTTGGTCATCCATTTGTACTCTGTGCCTTGTCTACACCACAGTAAGTGTTGGTCACTCAGTCGTATCCGGCTCTTAGTGATCCCATGGACTGTAGCCTGCCAGGGTCCTGTGTCCATGGAATTCTCAAGGCAAGAATACTGCAGTGGTTAGCCATTCCCTTCTCCAGGGGATCTTCCCCACCCAGAGATCAAATCTGGGTTTCCGGCATTGCAAGTGGGTTCTTTACCATCTGAACCACCTGGGAGGCCCATGGGTATCCTCTGATTTCATCCACGGCAGGAGCCAAGCATCTCTATCCCATATCCAACCACATCAAGTGAAAATGAAAAACCTGGGTTTCCGGCATTGCAAGTGGGTTCTTTACCATCTGAACCACCTGGGAGGCCCATGGGTATCCTCTGATTTCATCCACGGCAGGAGCCAAGCATCTCTATCCCATATCCAACCAACATCAAGTGAAAATGAAAAGGGCAACCCTACCAACACCCTGATAAAAGTTCCTGTTCTCATGTTTCAGTTCAGTTCAATTCAGTCACTCAGTCATATCCAAATCTTTGCAACCCCATGGACTGCAGCACGCCAGGCTCCCCTGTCCATCACCAGAGTTTACTCAAACTCAAGTGCATTGAGTCGGTGATGCCATCCAATCATCTCATCCTCTGTTGTCCCCTTCCCCTCCTGCCTTCAATCTTTTCCAGCATCAGGGTGTATTCAAATGAATCAGTTCTTCACATGAGGTGGCCAAATTATCACAGCTTCAGCTTCAGCATCAGTCTTCCCAATACTCAGGACTGACTTCCTTTAGGATGGATTTGTTGGATCTCCTTGCAGTCCAAGGGACTCTCAAGAGTCTCCTCCAATACCACAGTTTAAAAGCATCAGTTCTGTAGGACTCAGCTTTCTTTATAGTCCAACTCTCACATCCATACATGACCAATGGAAAAACCATAGCCTTGACTAAATGGACCTTTGTTGGCAAAATAATGTCTCTGCTTTTTAATATACTGTCTAGGTTAGTCATAACTTTTCTTTCAAGGAGCAAGAGTCTTTTAATTTCATGGCTACAGTCACCATCTGCAGTGATTTTGGAGCCCCCCCAAAAATAAAGTCTCATGTTTACTAATCCCCAACTACAATAAACTGGGCACTACCCTTAAGTCACCCACAGACTGATAGGCAAGTCACATCATTACCACATTCCACCCACTGCCAGAAGGATGGCTCATCCCCAACTCAGAAAACTAAACTGTGCCTCCAACTATCATAAGGAAGGAACAGAGGAAGAATGAAATAATCTAACACCCAACAAATAGAAAGACTTATACTAAATATGCAACTATGATAAGAAAATGCTACATATTATAACTTGAAGGAGAAAAGCTCAAATAATATGTATGTGCCTGTTCAGTTGCTCAATCATTTCTGATTGTTTGAGACTCCATGGACTGTACCCCACCAGGCTCCTCTCTGTTCATGGGATTTCCCAGGCAAGAATGCTGGAGTGGGTTGCCACTTCCTCCTCCAGGGGATCTTCCTGACCCAGGGATCAAATCAGAGTCTCCTGCATTGGTAGGCAGATTCTTTACTAATGCAACACATGGGAAGCTCTGTGACTAGAACTCTATTTAGAATGAGACACAGGGTCTTAGTTAAACCCATGCAAGGTGGTCCCTGAAATTAAAAGACCATCTCCTTTGAGAAGAAAGTGTCCTATCCCAGTAAATATGGGGTGGAAATTCAATCTTGTCACGGATTGCTTGTCCTTCTTTATTTCTGTTGCCTATTCCAATTAAGCTAGAGAACTTTGTCTATGAAAATGAAATATAATCAGCCACTCCCCAGATTATCCTATATAGAAATGACTTACCTTTGGAATGGCTATCTTGACTGACTAAGAACATTCCTTAAATTTTCACAATAAGTGTCATATAAAGCAAGGACTATGACCTGATTTTATTGATTCCTCTACCATGTTACTATCATTTTCAAAACTTAACAGTCCCCATTGTTAACAGTTCTTCTGCATAAGGACATTTCATGACCAAAGCACAGTGTTCATATACCGACCCATCCTTCCAGCAGCAATCTCTGGTGTTTCATCCACAGTGTCTACCATCCCATAAAATCCATCACGTGAAATATAGTGGAGTTATTTGTGGCAGGAGGTAAAACAAAATCTGCATCTTCAGCTAAGAGTCACAAGGTCAGGCAGCCAGGTGTTGGGCAACTCGGAATCTGAATCAGAAAAACTTTGAGAATGACAGGCAACACCCTCAGGGGAGTGGCAAATAAAATTACCCAATGACAGGAGAGTGGGTAAAAAATTCTTTTTAAATCACTAATACAGTCCTCCAGGGAAGGAGAAGGGCATCATTAAGCATATACCACCCATGAGAGCAAATGTACAAGAACAGATGAGACTACAGAGGAGATTGGCTACGTGTGTGTGTGATAAGTCGCTTCAGTCGTGTCCAACTCTTTCTGACCCCATGGACTGTAGCCCGCCAGGCTCCTTTGTCCATGGGATTTCCCAGGCAAAAATACTGGAGTGGGTGGCCATTTCCTTCTCAGGGAATCCTTCTGACCCAGGGATAGAAACCACATCTCCTGCATTGGCAGGCAGATTCTTTACCACTGGGCCACCAGGGAAGCCTTACACTTTTTAACTTTTCCTTTAAATAAATTTCACTGAACACAAGCAAGATGTGTCCCAAAATAGGTAAAGTCAAACTCAACTCTATAAAATAAAACTCATCTAAGACATTAAGAGACAGCATCTCTTTTTTTTCCTGTCTAGTAGCATCTGATTCAAAATCATCATCTACTGCATTTTTTAACTAAAAAGATACCCAATTCTGTCACTGTGAAATAAAAATTTATTACATAATTGTTTTAGGGAAACACATATTATATGCACAAATAGATTTTATTGTAAGCATATTTCATTGCAATAATATCTGAGACTTTAAAGAATACCATTGAACAGCATTAATTTAATTTACAGTAAATAAAGCATAAGATATGGAAACTGTACTCAGTTGTGTTCAAGGTCTCTCAGCTCCTTGTGAGTAGGAAAAAATTACTTTCATCTAAAATGGGAGTTTTCTCCAGTTTTTGCTGCTGCCTAGATTATATATTCTCCTCAAATAAGCATAAAATAAAAAAGACCCTCTGATTAGATTTGATAGTGTAAATTTACATTCAGTGCTGTAAGTATCATGAATTCTGCATAAATATTAAGATGGAAATATGTCCATTTTCAAAGATGTATATGGCATTTGCTTGAATGATGCTTTTACAGTCAAGTAATCATAACACAGAAACATTGGCCACATTCTTTACTAGAAACTTTTACACAAATGATACAAAAAAGTCATGTAGAAACCTTAGCAAACCTTCCCTACACTGATGAGAAGAAAATACCCAACACAGGTTATCAGTCCCAAGTGAGAGGAGAATATTTCCCAAAATCAGATCAAGGGTTTTTAAGTTGGAAGATCTCAGAATGCATCTACTTTCATGATTCTACACTAGGGAAATTAAAAACTCCATGTCTCAGTTTTATCTATTAAGTGGGAATAAAATCCTCTACCATTCGGGGTTTTATGACTGACATTTATCATGACTGACAAAACATACAGAAAACTTCTACTACCATGCCTGACACATTGCAGGTCTTCTGTAAGTATGCGATTTCCTATAAAACCGTTTAATGAAAGTTATATCATTTTAGATCACTAGAAATCACATGGCATGTTGAGAAGGCTTCTGGCAGATTTTCGAAGCATGTAACGACTCTGCTTAATAAATTCAACAATTTGTTAAATAAGTACATAAAAACATAAACATCCAATAACTGCTTACAACCAGTATTTACTTTTAAGATGCAGTTTTCAGAAAACTCTTTTCTTAAAGCAAAATTTCATTAAAGAAGGGAAAAGAAAAACCCACAGGTCTTTGGCCAGCATAGAAGCAGCTGCAAGGATCAGAGGAGCCTGATCACTTAGTATCTAGGGTTCCTCGGTGGTGAGATGGAGCTCTCCCGCCTAGTAAAGATGATCATTGAACACAGACACCTGTAAGATATCCTGAGCCCCGGAGATGTAAAATGTCAGCAAGAAGGAGAGGAATCGAAACACTGTCTCACACATCAGAGGAGGCATACCAAAGAGACCTTAGAGGAGCTTCCTTAAACTTAGTGCATATGTTAGATGAAAAATTAGCATTTCTTTTAACATTCCTTTAAAATCAGTATTTTTACAATTTTTCCTCCTTTTTTTTTTCTTTCAATTGTCAAAAGGCAATACAGAGAAAAAGTACTTCCAGATGGTGGGTCTCAGCAAATCAGGTGGAATTTTCCTTTAAATAAAATGGAAACTGTATGTCACAGAGGCCATGCTGAACACCTATCAAATTACAAGGACCACTGCCTGCATCGTTACAAGGCACTAGCTGCTTTATGGCTTCTCTCTGTTGTGGAGTTTCCAAAATTTGCATGACGCTCTGCAGCACTGGGGTCAGCATCAAGTCTGTGATTTAGTGCAAAGACACAGACGGTGGCATTTTCCGTGACTAGACAACGTTCTTCTTGGTAACACAGATGAAAAAGTTGAGCAAAACAAAACTTTGCATCCTTCCAAGACAGCTTTACCCTGCCCCAACCCAATAAAATCCATGGGTCTTAGTTGCTGTTTAGTTACTCAGTCGTGTCCGACTCTTCACAACCCCAGGGACTGTAGCACACCAGGCTCCCCTGTCCTTTACTGTCTCCCAGAGTTTGCTCAAACTCATGTCCATTGAGTCAATAATGCCATCCAACCATCTCATCCTCTGTTGTCCCCTTCTCCTCCTACCCTCAATCTTTCTCAGCATCAAGGTTTCCAGTGAGTTGGCTCATCACATCAGGTGGCCAAAGTCCTAGAGCTTCAGTTTCAGCATCAGTCCATGGGTCTTAGGGGTACCATCAAAAAATTTCTCTTGATCTTTCCAGTTTTACATTTTACTCTGATCATTGTGTTCTTTTGGGTGGTTGTCAGTTAAAACAAGGGAGGCAAATGAAATGATGGTAAGAGGTCACCAGATCATAGATTAACTCTCAAAACTCTTAAAAAAAAATCACTCTGAAATACTTCAAACTTCAGCTAGGGGGTTGAATTTTATTTGTTCTACCCTTTCACTCTAAAATCCATAAATGAGGGGAGAGAGCGTTGAGATTTGTAGATGTGATTGGTCAGGAAAGATAGGGGTTAACTTGTGGCCAACTTGGTCCACTCTAGCCCATTTGTGATCACTGGTAATTACAGGATAAGCCCCCAAGTCATTATTCATCATAAGAATTGGCCCCACATTGCCCAGCAATGAGATCCAGGCAGGCTCCCTGCCCCCTCCCCCCAGAGTCCCCAGGGACAGGAGAGCAGACCCTGGAACTATGGGTCCTGCCTGCCTGCCTCCCTCCCACTGCCGGGCTGTCTCACCCATGCAGTGGATGGAAGCTGTTGGCACAAGGTCAGGAAGCCTGTCAAAGGCAGCATGAAAATCGCAGCGTATCGAGTCTAAGCCCTGGCCTTCACAGATGTACGGCTACACAAAGAAGACACACAACATTTTCAAGACTCATAGCTGTCCTGTTTTTAATTTGAGAGAGTGCATTCAGACCAATAGCTCCAGACCAAGGGCGATTGTAGCCCCTCTGCCTGGGAAAAGCGAGCCAGGTCTGGAGGCAATTGGGGCTGTCACAGGCAGGGAGGCTCCTGGCATACAGTGAACTGAGGTTGGGGGTGCTGATATATTTCCCATAATGTACGAGAAAGGCCCCCAAGAAAGAAACTATCCACCTCCAAATAGTGCCAAGATTGAGAAACTGCTCCCAGACTGGGGGCGGCAGGTGGTGGGGGTGGGCAGGGGAACTGCAATTTAGAGAGCATTATGCCCTGTGGGGAGAAAAGACCAGTACCAGCCGTAAAGATCAGAACCCCTCCCCCTTCGGTGATTGCGATGAAAGCATTACCATTTGCTCACAGTTCCTGAACCAAGAGGAAAGTTCCCCATCCCCTGCATATATAATTGCTATTCTCCTTAGCTTGCAAGCTGTCAGTTACAGACCTGGGAACTCCATACCACGGGAACTTTTCTCAGCTGCTAAAGTCAGAAGACTTTTCCAGTCACTGGACAGCTTTCTAACTGTATTTCACATCCTATACAGGTCCTCTCTTTATTTTGCCATGTAAAAAATAAGAGAAGCAATTTATAGAAAAATTTCAACTCTCTGCTATATTAAAATGCTGCTGCTTTTACGATTTTACCCCAAAGATGTTATACTAGAATAATAAAAAACCAGCTGGACACAACTTATGAACAATTGTTTTTCAAAGAATACTTTGTTAACGTCACAAACTTCAGCTTCTAATCAAATATTTGATTCCACTGGACTGTATATGCAGAGTATACTTATCATTTCTACTCCTGTACATCATCTGCTTTGCCAAAACATTTTTTCACCTCTCACATAAATCTACATTTATCTAAGTCCTGGATGGGATCTCAGTTTGTGCGCTTTTCTTCTCAAGTATCCATATCATTTGATCCCAGCTATTTCTTGGCCCTACCTATAATCTACTAAGTAGGAACCGACAAATACTTTTCAAAGTTAAGGGAACAAGGAGAATTGTAAAGGTTCAACCCATCTGACTCCATAACTGCATTCCTGTCTCTGGAGACATTTTTCACTTCTGTGCTGTGAAGAAGTCCACAGACCCTCAGATCCACACATCCTTTGCCCATCAGTCATCTGTTACATAAATCATTTTAGTATTTATTAAATCCCTCCAGTGTCAGTGGGCTAGGACTGCTATAACAAATTTCCAGAGAATGGGTGGGTTTGTTGTTTTACTTTATTTCTAAAGACTGGGTGGCTTTAGAAGTAAAGATCTGTTTTCACAGTTTTGGAGTCTAGGAAATCCAAATCCAGGATGCTAGCAGATTTGGTGTCTGGCAAGAACCCTCTTCCTGGTTCAGAGGCCAGTCTTCTGCTGCCCTCTCACACTCACAGTAAGAGCGGCAGGTGGGGAAAGAAGCGGGCAGAGGGAAGCAATCTGCTGGGCCTCTCTAAGGGCACTAGTCCCATTCCCAGGGTCCATCCTCACGATGCAGTCACTTCTCAAATGCCGCACTCCTGACATCGCCACACTGGGGATCAGAAATTTAATATTTGCACTTCAGAGGGACACCACCTCTCAGTCTATACCACTCAGTCTATAACACCTTTTACATGAAAGATGGAGCAAAATCAGGGCACAGACTCCACTTCCAGGCTCTTTGTCTCAGTATGGAGAAGGAAATGGCAACCCACTCCAGTATTCTTGCCTGAAGGATTCCATAGAAAGAGGGGCCTGGCAGGCTACAGTCCACGGGGTCGCAAAGAGTCAGACACAAGTGAACCAGTTTAACTTTGCCTCGGTAGAGCAGCATTTGGCTTCAGCCCACAATGATCAGACACCCTCTCGTGACTCCAATCAAAGCCTTGTTGTTTGCTCTAAATCCCTGGCATCCAACAAGGGCATTCTCTGCTGTCTGCACGTGACACCTGCCCTCTCTGGATGAGAAATACTGAGAGCACATTAAATGGAAAGATCCTTAAGACAGGGAACCCTAATATCTATGTCTTCATCCACAGAATGCAATAAATTTGTCTTAGCTATGCTCCTGATGCTGACAAGGATGAGTGACAGGGTTTATTCTACTTGACACTTTCTGTTGCAGAGAGGAGTTCAGGTAGCTAAGGAGCATCTCAACCATTTACAACAACGGAAAGAAAAATGAGTTCCCCAGAGGCTCAGTGGTAAAGAATCCACCTACAATGGGGAGACACAGATTCGATCCCTGGGTTAAGAAGGTCCTCTGGAGAAGGAAATGGCAAACCCTTCCAATATTCTTACCTGGAGAATCCCAAGGATAGAGGAGCCTAGAGGGCTACATTCATGGAGTTGAAAAACCTGGATACAACTTAGCAAGCAAACAACAACAGCAAACGGAAAAATAGAACATGTCTTGGCCAGATTATATGCCTCATTTAGGAACCAGAGGAAAGTGGTGTCAAATCTTGATCACAAGATAAACTTGGACCTATGAGCCGAGGGTCATCAGGGACCAGGTGATGACGGGCTCGGATCTGTGCCCATGTTCACGTATCACTCATGAACACAGGTACCCAGACTTGGGGGATGAGGGTCTTTCTGTTTTATGAAATGAGATCTACCTTCCTCACTGATTATGCAAATCTCTCCAAGTTAACTAAGAGTGATTTAAATTAGTTTTTATAAATGGCTGCATCATATCTGAGGCATTCGCATAATTTGATACATAATCTAAAATCTACTGATATATATTCAACATTTGGGGTAGTATTCATAGTTTGTCATGGGGAGGAACACACTGAAAACAATGCTACAGTAAATGCCTAATACACATACCCTTATATACATACGCTTGTGCTTTTACTGTTTCAAACATTCTGTTTCATATTGGAGCATAACCAATTGATGTTTCCACCATCTGCTGGATCATAGGAAAAGCAAGAGAGTTCCAGAAAAAAAGCGACTTTGGCTTCACTGACTACACTAAAGCCTTTGACCACGTAGATCACAACAAACGGTGGAAAATTCTTAAGAGACCAGAGAAACAGATGAGCTTATCTGCCTCCTGTGAAACGCGTATGCAACTGAAGAAGCAACTGTTAGAACTGAACGTGGAACAATGAACTGGTTCCAAATTAGGAAAGGCATATGTCAAGGCTGTATATTGTCACCCTGCTTATTTAACTTATATGCAGAGTACACCGTGTGAAATGCTGGGCTGGATGAAGCACAAGCTGGAATCAAGATTGCCAGGAGAAATATCAATAACGTCAGATATGCAGATGATACCACCCTTATGGCAGAAAGCGACGAGGAACTAAAGAGCTTCTTGATGAAAGTGAAAGAGGAGAGTGAAAAAGCTGGCTTAAAACTCAACATTCTAAAAACGAAGATCAGGGCATCTGGTCCCATCACTTCATGGCAAATAGATGGGGAAACAATGGTAACAGTGACAGACTTTATTTTCTTGGGCTCCAAAATCACTGCAGATGGTGACTGTAGCCATGAAATTAAAAAACGCTTGCTCTTTGGAAAAAAAGCTATAACAAACCTAGACAGTGTATTAAAAAATAGAGACATTACTTGGCCAACAAAGTTCCATCTAGTCAAAGCTATGGTTTTTCCAGTAGTCATGTACGGATGTGAGAGCTGGACCATAAAGAAGGCTGAAAAACACACTGAAAACAATGCTACAGTAAATGCCTAATACACATACCCTTATATACATACGCTTGTGCTTTTACTGTTTCAAACATTCTGTTTCATATTGGAGCATAACCAATTGATGTTTCCACCATCTGCTGGATCATAGGAAAAGCAAGAGAGTTCCAGAAAAAAAGCGACTTTGGCTTCACTGACTACACTAAAGCCTTTGACCACGTAGATCACAACAAACGGTGGAAAATTCTTAAGAGACCAGAGAAACAGATGAGCTTATCTGCCTCCTGTGAAACGCGTATGCAACTGAAGAAGCAACTGTTAGAACTGAACGTGGAACAATGAACTGGTTCCAAATTAGGAAAGGCATATGTCAAGGCTGTATATTGTCACCCTGCTTATTTAACTTATATGCAGAGTACACCGTGTGAAATGCTGGGCTGGATGAAGCACAAGCTGGAATCAAGATTGCCAGGAGAAATATCAATAACGTCAGATATGCAGATGATACCACCCTTATGGCAGAAAGCGACGAGGAACTAAAGAGCTTCTTGATGAAAGTGAAAGAGGAGAGTGAAAAAGCTGGCTTAAAACTCAACATTCTAAAAACGAAGATCAGGGCATCTGGTCCCATCACTTCATGGCAAATAGATGGGGAAACAATGGTAACAGTGACAGACTTTATTTTCTTGGGCTCCAAAATCACTGCAGATGGTGACTGTAGCCATGAAATTAAAAAACGCTTGCTCTTTGGAAAAAAAGCTATAACAAACCTAGACAGTGTATTAAAAAATAGAGACATTACTTGGCCAACAAAGTTCCATCTAGTCAAAGCTATGGTTTTTCCAGTAGTCATGTACGGATGTGAGAGCTGGACCATAAAGAAGGCTGAACATTTAACAATTGATGCTTTTGAACTGTGGTGTTGGAGAAGACTCTTGAGAGTTCCTTAGACTGCAAGGAGATCAAACCAGTGAATTCTAAAGGAAATCAACCCTGACTACGCATTAGAAGGACTGATGCCGAAGCTGAAGCTGCCATAATTTGGCCACCTGATGCAAAGAACTGACTTATTTGAAAAGACCCTGATGCTGGGAAAGATTGAAGGCAGGAGGAAAAGGGGATGACAGAGGATGAAATGGTTGGATGGCATCACTGACTCAATGGACATGAGTCTGAGCAAGCTCCAGGAGTTGATGATGGACAGAGAAGCCTGGCGTGCTGCAGCTCATAGGGTCACAAAGAGTCAGACATGACTGAGCCACTGAACAACAAAATAGCCAATTAACAATACTGTGATAAAGTTTTAGATGCATACAAAGTTTCAGGTGCACAGCAAAGCAACTCAGCCATAATTACGCATGTATCCACTGTTCCCCAAACTCCCCTCCCATCCAGGTTGAAATCAGACAGAGAAAGAGAAATATTGTGTTTTTATTTTTATACTCTATATTCCCAGAAGTGGTAATGCTGGGTCAAAGAGTGCATATATTTTTAATAGGAAGTCAGACTGCTTTCCCCCAAATACAAGCAATTCGCATTTCCACCAGGAATGGGAGAGTCCTGTTTCATTAGTGTCCTTGCCACCAGCAGTGTTTTGTTTTCCTTTGAGAGTTGGAAGTGGATGGAACATTATGTCATCTGCTTACTGAACAGCAGAAGTTACTCATCTGTGAACTCTCTACTCGTATCTTTGCCCATTTCCTTGTGGGCTGCTTGAATTTTTCTTATCAGTATATAGCTCCTTGTACACAGAGATACTAACCATAGGTCCATCATATGCATTACGAAGATTGTCTGTATCTGATACTCAACTAGTTAGATTATATACATTGTCTGTGGCACAGATTATTTTTTAAATGACAACCAAATTACATTCTAGCCCTTCTGCTGCCAAAAAAACGAGGAGGAAATCAGCAGAAAATTTCCAGCCTGCCACTGCTAAAATTAAGACTCAAAAACCCACTGAAACATAAACTTGGAAAGGATCCAGTATAAATAAAACTACATGTCCAAAACCACATTCTTCACCCTTAGCACAAACGTCATTTTTCCCCTTCCCTGGCTGAGAAGAACATGATGACCCACACGGCTGACAATGTGGCTGGTCCTTCCTGACCCCTGGGGTAGATGTTACTAAATGCAGCACTCTCTGTAATTTTGAATCTGTGCAGATTGTTTGGGACTTTTCAGCTACAAATACTACTCTGTGCTGTGCAAAGTGGATTTTTTTTTTACCAGAATATATACATGATATGCTTAGTTGAGAAACTGTCTCTAGGATCAAGAAGATCAAAATTGTTAAGTGGCAAAGAGTGAGAAAAATATATTTATCATTTTACTTGATTCTCATGAGCATCCTTCAGTGTTGTTTGAGTTTTGAACCCTGTCCAATTTTTATCAGACTGACACTGGTATCAACATTAAAGATACTATGGAGTTTTTCTAATCCCCAAATGGTTCAATAAAACTAGTCTTAAAAAGGATAATGGAATCCCCTCTCACCTCAGTAACCTAATGTGACAGCCTAGATCCACTCTAAAGTGATAAAATAATTCCAAGTGCTGTGATCTCCGAGTCTCAGTCTTCCAGCGATCATTCGAAGTCCTGATCAGTCCAGTCAAATCCCAGTTTCACAAATCCTCAGCAACCTGCCTTCACATCATTCATTTAAGAAGAGACACTTATAGGTCAGATAAAGACAAATACTATCTGATATCACTCACACGTGGAATCTAAAAATTAAAACCAACTAGTGAATAACACAAAAAGCTGCAGACCCACAAATGTAGAAAATTAAACTAACGGCTGCTGGTGGGGAGTGGCAGGGGAAGGGGTAATACAGGGGTAGGGGATTTAAACAAGGGTTATTATGGGATCATACACTATTATGTGTGGAAAGCTTTTGAAAACTGTAAAGCACTGTAGAACTTTTTAAAATAAAAACGAATTTTAGAAAGGTAAGAAGAGACACAATCAGAGAAGGGAAGTCACATAACCTTAAAATTCAGACTGCTTGAAACTGAGGGTGCTGAAGGTTACCTAATAACCCCCAGACTGATTTGTTCAAACAGCATACTTGAGAGATGTGCCTCAATCTCTAGAAATAAGGTGAATTTTTAAAATGATATATATTTTACACCATGGAGTCTATTGATAATAACAAGACCATATTGCAAGCTAAATTTGCTAAGAGGGTTAGTCTTAGTTTAAGTATTTTGCCAAAATAATTGGGAAGGACATATAAACACTACTACAGATAACCAGATGACTGATAAGGACCCACTGTATAGCATGAAACTCTGCTCATTCTCTGTGATGACCTATAAGGGAAAGGAATCCAAAAACCAGTAGACATGCATATATGCATAACTGATTCACTTTGCTGTACACCCGAATCTAACACAACATTGTAACTCAACTATACTCCAATAAAAATTAATTTTTAAAAATTAATAAAAACAAAGTAAACAAGAGGAAACTTTGAGCACTGACATTCTTGATGGCAATGATGGTTTCACAGGTGTACTGTTATCCCCAAATTCACTGAGATCCATGCATTAAGTATGTATAGCTTCTTACATATCAATCTTACCTGAATAAAGTTTTTCCTTAAAAAAAAATAAGATCTTCTGGATGATTTATAAACTACTTTCTATGTTGGCATTTTACCAATGAAACGACTCACTGGGGGGAAAATGACATTCTTTAGTTCAGCTCATCAGTTTTAACAAGTGCTTGATCACTATGCCTTACAAATTATGTGTGTCCTTTTCACAAGTCTCTCTACGGATTCTAGATGCTCAAAGCCATTACCTTCCAACATACAGCTCTGTATCCTGGCTTAATGCAGAATGCAACTGTCTCAGGGAATCTTAATGGCCAGCGCTGAATGTTATTTTCAGTTACTAGGAGAAATGAGAGTCCTCAGCTTTACATTAATTGGCCAAATGCACTTCTCCTTGATAGAAATCAAGTTCTAAACCACTGATAAAATTCTGGTGACATCCTGAGCGTCATATCTCTGATCCTTTTACAAAAGCTGTTAACAATGCAAGTGGGGTTAACTAGAATCCCTGCAGGGAATCAAACACTGTGGGCTCTCTGGCCCGCATCATTGTCCGCTACATTATTATTAATAGCGTGTCACAGTCTCTTACCTAGCACACTGCAGACATTCATAGAGTTTCATTCAATCAACAAGATGCAGACAGCTGTCAGAACTGACATTGAGAATGTGAAATGTATTGGCAGAAACATTCCCCAGACCTCTTAATACTGAATTTCACTAGCTCAAGTTTCCTGGAAATATATACATAATTATAGTAATTAAGTGAACACAGTGAGGGAAGAGGAAACAGCGGTGCAAAATTTCAATGCCAGAAAGTAGCGTGTCGGAAGCAAAGAAAACAGGTGAAGCGAAAGCCGCTCAGTCATGTCTGACTCTTGAGACCCCGTGGACAGTAGCCCGCCAGGCTCCTCTGTCCATGGGGTTGTCCAGGCAAGAATACTGGAGTGGGTTGCCATTTCCTTCTCCAGAGCATCTTTCCAACCCAGGAATCGAACCCAGGAATCGAACCCAGGTCTCCTGCATTGCAGGCAGATTCTTTACCAACTGAGCTACAGGGGAGGCCCATATAGTCCATGGAATTCTCCAGACCAGAATCCTGGAGTTGGTAGCTGTTCCTGTCTCCAGGGGATCTTCCCAACCCAGAGACTGAACCTAGGTCTCCTGCATTGCAAGCGGATTCTTTACCAGCTGAGCCACAGGGAAGCCCAAAGCAAACAGTGTGGATTGTTAAAAACACACTTCATACCTTGCCCAGTGCCTCCTAAGACTCAACTGGGAAAAGACTGCTTTTGAGAAACAGTGGGTTAACTGAAACAGTAGAACTGCTGATTGAAAGAAAAAAGCAAAATGAGTGCTGAAAATAAATCGTATTGCTTCACATACAGTCATCCCTCACACCCCAGTTTCTGCATGTGCAACTCAACCAACCACAGATCAACCTGGAGAAACCAAGGACCGACTTTTGTACTCCACCACTTAATATACAGTAAGTCCCCTACATATGAATGAATTCCATCCCAAGACTGAGTTTGTAAGTTCAATTTTTCCATAAGTCCAACAAAGTTAGCCTAGGTACCCAACTAACACAACTGGCTATACAGTACTGTACTACAATAGGCTTATAATGCTTTTCACATAAATAATACACTAAAAAACAAACACAAAAAAATAAAGAGAACATTTTTAATCTTACAGTACAGTACCTCGAAAATTATACCAGACATATGAAATAACTTACATGACTGGACACGCAATGTATTTTATAGTTCACAACTTACTGGTTTGCATGTCAGGGACTTACTGAAAAGAATCTGAGCATCCTTGGATTTTGGTCTCCAGGAGGCCCCAGAACCAATCCCCTACAGACATGGAGGGAATACTGTACTTCACTGTAAGAATATGACCCCATTTCCCATAACCAGAATGGCATTTTCTATTACAACAGTGGAGAATTTTGCTGCTAACCTGTTGAATGAAGGATTCCCAGGTGGCTCAGTGGTAAAGAATCTGTTTGCCAATGCAGAGAGACAGGAGACGCAGGTTCGATTCCTGGGTGGAGAAGATCCCTTGGGGAAGGAAATGAAAACCCACTCCAGGATTCTTGCCTGGAAAATGTCACAGACAGAGGAGCCTGGCAGGCTAAAGTCCACGAGGTCGCAAAGAGAGGGACGTGGCTGAGCACGCACACATACACAAACCATATGTTGAATGAAATCCCTCAAGGCAAGAGTTACCTTTGGGACTTCTTGTCACTTTTTGCATCACTTCTGAAACATAAAAGCACTACTATATCAAGCAGAACGTTATGAAGCACTCTCCAACAGATGCTCACATCCTGCTCAAACATCCCAGCACCCGCAGTCATGTCCAAGGTGCTCTTTCCCTCTCTCTGGTCTCTCCTGGGGGAGAGTCCTTGGACTTTCCTATCAAATACAGAAGTGACTCTGAGATTAGCCCCAGGCGTTCCCAAATATCCAGCCTCACATGCGTGACTGCCTCTTCTCTCCAACTGAGTGAGAAATGAAAGGCTTCAGCTCAGAATGAACATGGTCCTAGGAGACTTCTTGCTCTTCCTTCCAAAACCTGCACTTACGCAGAATTTCTGTCTCACCCAATGGTCCATCCACCAACTCATTCAAGCCCAAAGCTGAGCAGGACTCTTAGGTTTGCTTCTCCTCTCCCCTAGTGCCCAAGCCATCATAGCATCACTCACCTTGCTTCTAAAAACACGCCAGACCCACCCGGTTTCCTCCCCCTCCACCAACACCCTGGTCAGTACCACCGTCATGCCCCATCCGGTCACCTGTGATGGCCTTCTCGTGGGTCTTCCTCCTTCCCCTCTTGCTATTCTATCATCCACTTCCCTAATGGCAACCAAGAAAATTTAAATGACAATTTAAAGATGCAAACAAATCCTGCCCCACCACTGTTTCAGCAAAGGCTTCCCAATGCCCATTTTAAATAACCAGGTTTACTGTCTTATCACAGAGAGCTACACACTCTAACTCTTGCCCACCTCTTGATCTGAATTCACACCACTCTCCCTTCCAAACTATACACACACGAGTGCCCAAAGTTGCCCCCTCTTCACTGCCTACCACACGACCCTATCTGGATGTTCTGCATGTTACTTACCACTGTATGTTACTTTTCTATTTGTTGTTGTTCAGTCACTAAATCGTGTCCAACTCACTGAGACCCCATGAACTGCAGCACACCAGGCTTCCCTGTCCTTCACTATCTCCTTGAGTATGCTCAAGTTCATGTCCCTTGAATCGTGATGCTATCCAACCATCTCATCCTCTGCCACCCTCTTCTCCAATTGTCTTCAATCCTTCTCAGCATCAGGGTCTCTCCCAGTGAGTTGGCTCTTTGCATCAGGTGTGATGCAATAATTGTTTATAATCTAACTCTCTCCTAAAACATCTGCTTCATGCGAACTGCAAGCCTTCTTGTTTGTCAGTGTATTTCCAATATGTAAGAGGCTCCTACCCTGTATGTACTCAGTAAATATCTATTAAAGAGAGGGAACAGCTGGACACAAGTGATCTCTTCCCTGTCACTTTCCTCACAACTTTCAAAAAAAGTGGTTAGTCTGTTACAATGATAATAAAAACACAGTTTCTAATCTGACATAAATTGGGATGGGGATGCCCGCTAGTCCTTGATGACCCGCGTGTACAGGAAGAGATGCTTCAGAGGTACCATGTGTTTATACAGATGTTCATCCATGAGGGAATTTTGTTTGAGATTAACCACCAATCATGTGTTTTCTGCAAGGAAATTACACACTGAGAGTGGATTCCAACCCTCAACATACTTGCTGGCTCAGGGAAATAAAACCAAGACACTGCAGAAACCTATGGCAGCTGTATTTTGCAATAACATTTAGGATAGGGAATGTTCTGCCCTGGAGTTGCCTTGGTGACCTTTAAAAGATAAAGAGGGTGAAACACATCCCGAATCTGAATTCAGAAGTTATATATCATCCACTGAGGTTGGCATGCAGGTAACCTCTGAATTATGCTGGCAAATTTCTTAACTATCCATGTTTTGGTTTACTCATCCTCAACTGGGGATAACGTTAGAAGCTGCTTTGTATGCTTGCTGAGAAGATGAAACGATATAAATAAAGCAGTTATACCAGTGCCTGGGATATACGGTATGCTCAAGTAACCTGAGCCACTAATATGAATTATTACTAAGCTGTTATTATCAGTGGTTTATAGAATGTTCCAAAAGAAGAAATGTTGAACAACCTCTATCAAAAGTCTATTATCACTGCCACATTACAAGGGGCTGTTTAATGACTTCCACTGGTGAACAGATCCAAGTCCTTCAGACCTGAACCTACAGGCAGGTGGAGGTGACCCAGAGTATTTACACTCCTTGCTTTCAACATGCAGAGATCTGAGCTGCACTCAGATAAAAAGAAAAACTTGTTCTAAATCAAGAACATATTCACAAACCATGCACCTGTGCTTAGAAATATTAGTTGTAGATATACCTGACCAGCCAGAATTTGCTTAAGAAAACAGAAAAGTAAAGTGTAAGTCATTTAGTCATATCCAACTCTTTGCAATGACTCTGTAAATCCTCTTCTATAAAGACATAACTTGAACCAGAAAATAACAATCAAAGTTAGAATATATATAAAACTTAAAGTTATAACTACAGAACAAAAGTCAGACCACCACAATTCATTTTTCTTATTATTGCTATTATTATGACATCCCAGAAAAAAAAAAACATTTCTAAGAACTTGACAAAATCCCTATTACCTCTGGATTATGGACTAATCTGAGAAGAGTATCCAGAGAAGGCCATGGCAGCCCACTCCAGTACTCTTGCCTGGAACATCCCATGGACAGAGGAGCCTGGTAAGCTGGAGTCCATGGGGTTGCTATGAGTTGGACATGACTGAGTGACTTCACTTTCACTTTTCACTTTCATGCATTGAAGAAGGAAATGGCAACCCAATCCAGTGTCTTGCCTGGAGAATCCCAGGGATTCTGGGGAGCCTGGTTGGCTACCGTCTATGGGGTCACACGGAGCTGGACATGACTGAAGCGACTTAGCAGCAGCAGCAGCAGAAAAAAGCATCAGTCAGTTCAGTCATTCAGTCGTGTCCGGCTCTGCAATCCCATGGGCTGTAGCACGCCAGGCTTTCCTGTCCATCACCAACTCTCAGAGCTTGCTCAAACACATGTCCATCGAGTCGGTGATGCAAAAGCACAAAAAATAGAAAGTTGCAAGAAATATGATCAGCTCCTAGAACTACGGCAGTGGAATGATCAATCTAGCATACAACAGCCTATCAAATTTAGCAGGGGAAATCAAAAAAAAAGAAAAAAGTCATATTTAGTTGAGGTTTAGTTAGACTTGTCTACTAAAAATATGCTTGCTTCAGTGAAGATATTTCAGAATGAGCACTTATATGGGTAACATGTGGTCACTGTTTACTTCACTGATGTTCTTTCATCTTAGGTCCTACTGTGTGTCTGGCCTGTGGATGCATCCTCCTGCTGCTCACAGCTCAGAACTTGCATCTGTGTCCAGCGATGAGTGATAAAGATGGTGGCCAGCTGTCTGCAACGTCCAGGGAAAAACAATTTTGTGTATATGTATGTGTAGCGCTTCCCTGGTGCCTCAGTGGGAAAGAATCCACCTGCAACTCAGGAGATGCAGGTTTGATCCCTGGGTCAGGAAAATCCCCTGGAGAAGGAGATGGCAACCCACTCCCGTATTCTTGCCTGGGAAATCCCAGGGACAGAAGAGCCTGGCAGGCTACAGAAAATAGGGTGGCAAAGAGTCAGACGCAACTTAGTGATCAAACAACAACAATGAATACGCACATACTTGTAGCCCCGAGTCAGTGAAAGATTACTTATCTAAAAAGCACTTCAGAGTTGTGGGTCATTCAGCAGCTATCAGTCAATTTACCAGAAACTCATAATTAAGCCACAAAGCTGGGCTTTAGTACACTGCTGTATTTTTTAATATTTATTTTTATTTACTTATTTGGCATGACCAGGTCTTAGCTGAGGCATACGATATGTGTTCTCTGATCAGGGATCAAACCCAGGGCCCCTGCATTGGGAGTGTGGAACCTTAAGGCCACTGAATCACCAGGAAAGTCCACTTAGTACAGTGCTTTAGTGACACTTATTTCGTTGACTGCTCCTGCCTTAGTGACCTTCATGAGCTCAGTGCTCGTGCTTTCTCTGTCTGTATGTATATTTATGTTTATTTCATCTGTATCTCTATCTACAAACCTATATATCTATGAACGGTGGCGGTGGTGGTGATGTTTAAGCTGCTAAGTTGTGTCTGACTCTCTGTGATCCCATATGGACTGCAGCCTGCCAGGCTCCTCTGTTCATGGGATTTTCCAGGCAAGAATGCTGGATGGTGGCCATTTCCTCCTCTGGGGGATCTTCCCAGCCCGGGGACTGAACCCACGTCTTCTTCATAGGGAGGGAGATTCTCTACCATTGAGTCACCAGGGTAGCCTCCACTTATCTATGAATATATCTGTCTCTCTATCCATCTATCTATAGACAGACTATTCAACTGACCCAGAGGTTTATGGTCCCAGCATGGCAGGGACTCTGTGAGGCACACCAGGGCTTTTTTTTTGAGCCTGTAACTACTTCACAGGAAACACAGCTTCAGGGTTCTGAGTTCGGCTCAGCCCCCTGCACGGTGCTGTTTTTACATTTAATGATACGTACTTCTTGAAGATGAGGCTGATGAGGTTCCACCGTGACCTTGACAGTGGGTCCAAATACCCTGTGTTAGAAATGTTAAAGGCAGGAAGGAACTGCCTTCCGATCTCACAGTGTGGCCATGGACTCGGTGCTGACGGACTGCTGCCCCTTTGGGTGTGCTCCCAACTCAGGGACCACTCTGAGGGAGAGGCGCACTTACAGAGGCTCGTGCACTCTTCCTCTCTGGAGCGCACTAGGAATGAGGTACCCTTATACAGAAATAGCAAAAACTATTTGTGGAAACGGTAAATGGCCACAGCTGGACCACACAGAGACAGTCTATAATGGCTACTGCAAATCTATTTAATTATTGTAAAATCATGAAATAAATATCTTAAATCAAACAGAGCATGATCAGAAGGCCAGAGGAGCACACCATTATCACACTCTTAAGGACTATGAAGTAAATCATGTTTTTAAAAATTTCAATCAGAATCACTTCACTAAATAACACATACATATTCAGTGCTTATTGTGTGTTAAGGATTGGGAAGATAAACACAATCAAGTCAAGGGCTTCCTGGTCTGGAAAGGAGAGGACTACATGTCTACAGGGAACAGTATAATGAGTCCAATTTTAAATTGCCACTATGGGGACATGCCTAGGAATGCATGCCTAGGAGGTGCCGCATCCTTTATCTGGCTGTGAACAAGGACAATAAGGCTCGGCAAAAGAGGTGACATGTGAACTGAGACTTAATGAACATGTACCCACCTGCTGGACACTGTGGGGAAAATTATACCAAACACACTAAGCTTTGGTTGGATACAGAGGTGGAATAAGCCCAATCCTTCCTCTTACAGACAATCCCATGTACTTCCAGTTCTGTGTCCAAACTAAAATTGGGTTTTTCTGAGCTAGCTTTCAGAATCATCCAGCCAGCCAGCCAACAAATAATCACTGGCAGCTTTCCTGTCTCAGGTCATCCTCTGTGCTTGAAGATGGAGCAGAGACCAAAATAGACAAAAATCCCTGACCTCACGGAGCTTACATTTTGGGGACAGCAGAAACTAAACAAATGGTGGGGGCGGTCAGGGGAGAAGGGAGGGTCAAGCCGCTGCAGAGCCCTGCAAGACGCCAGTGGCTGGACGGCAGGGGGTCGAGCATCTGGGGTAACTGGCCAGATGTGGGAGTCACTCCAGAGAACAGCGGTGTCCTGAAACCAGATGGAACAAGTGCTTCAAGGAGCTGAGAGGGATGGACTACACGATAGGAGCACTGCTGACCCTCACTTCAGGGGCGATGCTGGCAACCTCAACCCTGGATTTGCTAAATGGTGGCGACAGGTAATCTTAAAGAGGCAGGACTCAGTGGTCCAAGTGGGTTCAAAAGGAACTGGAAACACAGGAATTAAGGATAATAAATGCAAACAAATGCTTTCAAACAGTTTTTCTGTAAAGAAAAGAAGAGCAGGGCTCATTGTTGCACAGGAAATTCAGATCAAGAGGTCACTTTTTCTTTTAATGGTAGATGTTTGCTTTCCTATTGGAAAGATCCAGCAGGGAAGGGGAAATAAAAACTGATGATGTAGGAAAGAAAGGGAAAAACTGTTTAAGTACTGTCTTAGAGTAGGAGAGAAGGAATGGGGTATTCATGCCCAAGTTGGAGTTTTGGTCTCAAGAAGAATCAATCAGAGTGGCCAACGGGTCGGACATGTGATTGGCCAAGTTGGGCAGGTGCCTCACCTTCAAACCATCGCTGTAGCAAGCAGGTGACTTTCTGGGGAAACAGAAACAACCATTCTCAAAGGTATATGATCACTGAGCTGGGAGCAAGGCAATTATCTCCCACCTCCTACCAAAAAAAAAAAATAATAATTCTCAACAATGATAAACAGCTTGGATACACCCACCTAATTCCTCAGCACTGGAAATGGAAGATCTGTTCACTATTTTTAGACACTGTTATATGAAAATATGATGGTATTTACTTCCCAGAATCTACTGACCATCTTTCCAACCTTGGCTTTGGTTTAAACCAAGAGTGGTTACTGCCCAAGCTTGAGGCAAAAGCAAACGAAACCAAATGACTCTGCTCCATTTGTGGCCTGGGAGGCTAAAAGAGACACAAACACACATGCAAACCACATGAAAGGCTCCAGAGGAGAAAACATGAGCTGATGAGCTCTGCGACCCTTCAGCTATGGAAGCCTCTCCAGTGCTGTGATCTGCAGACCACAAGCAGGAAAACCTCAAGTCCAAGAAATCCAAAAACCCAAACACAGGGTCATTTTTATGCCCTTAAGAGAGTTCTGCCAGAAAAGATATCACAAACTGTTTAATCAAGGGACAGTGTACTCACAGGCACATGTAAACCTTCAAACCCGAGCAATTAACCCCATACGTAGATATCAGCCCCTCTAATGGGTGCCTGAGAATGAACAGCACACATGGTCCATCCCAGGGAGAAAAGGATTCTGAACTTCATCACACATTTATGACTCATAAGTATTTATAGTAGTCACAGAGCCGGGACAATAACATAACGTGCAGAAACTCACCCAAACAAACAAGTTTCAAAGGCCAAAATCCCAACAGGGAAGAGAACAGGAGAGAAAGCAAGGTTTCCCCATTCTGATGCCTTTGCCCGTGAACAGTGGAAGCACACAGCTCTGCTCTCAGTGAACTTGGCTCATGTGGACGAGATACATATGACAAAACAGATCAGATCTGCATTTGGCCTTTCCAGACTGCTGCCTGGACAATGGGGCAAGAATAACAAGATGCAGGGGCCACAGCTCTAGTATTCCAGACATTATTGAGACTGACAGGCTAAACCTTGATCCCCAAAGGCAACGACTCAGCATGTTTAAACAAGGGATATACCTTGTGTCGATAATATACATAGAGATGCGTCATAAAACAAAATTCCTATCAGCACAGCAGCCCCAACTGAAACACTGACAGCAGAACTCAGAATTTACCAGCCAAGAAAAGCAGAAAACTAGAAACATGGAGGCTTGAACTGGGGTCACCATTTCCAAAGCCAGGTTCAACTCCATCTCTAAAACCGAAATCTAGCTAATTCTCTATCTTTTGGAACTTATACAATTATGAAACCGCCCTCGTAAGCACATGATAACTAACAAGTAATTAATATTTTAGGTGAGTACTCTAAACTCAACAAGGAAGACATCAACCAATACATAAAAGATTCCACCACTCCTGCCTTGGCCTTTCAGACACACCAGACTATCTTGGTGCAAATCAAAAGTTAGGTACAAAAATGAAACTAGAGGAAAAGCACTAACATATGACTTAATAATGCTCAACATAATGAGTTACGTTCTACTGAGTAAAAAGATATGAAACACAATTGTTTAAAAAAATAGATGAAAATCTACAAGCAATAAATGCTGGAGAGGATGTGGAGAAAAGGGAACCCTCTTACACTGTTGGTGGGAATGCAAACTAGTACAGCCATTATGGAAAACAGTGTGGAGATTCCTGAAAGAATTGCAAATAGAGCTGCCTTACGACCCAGCAATCCCACTGCTGGGCATACACACTGAGGAAACTCGAATTGAAAGAGACACGTGTACCCCAATGTTCATTGCAGCAATGTTTATAATTGCCAGGACATGGAAACAACCCAGATGTCCATCAGCAGATGAATGGATAAGAAAGCTTTGGTACATATACACAATGGAGTATTACTCAGCCCTCAAAAAGAATAAGTTTGACGCAGTTCTAATGAGATGGATGAAACTGGAGCCGATTATACAGAGTGAAGTAAGCCAGAAAGAAAAACACCAATACAGTATA